>JAFVLL020033443.1:161499-174735 GCA_021397915.2 Tor tambroides | reverse complement strand
TCCCCCCCCCCACTGAGCTTGGTTTCTCCCAAGATTTATTTTCCCTCCATTTCTGTCACCAATAGAGCTTTGGTTCTTTGCCACTGTCTCCTTTGGCTTGCTTAGTTGGGGACATTTAATTTTTTGGCAATATTGCTGGCTTGATTGCACAGACACTAACTGAACTGAGCTGGATGACATCACTGAATCAATGATGAACTGATTTTAAAGTCTCCATGAAATTAAAATAAAGAGTTTTTTTGACTTTTAGTATGAATATGTTAGGCTTAAGGTTATCTATAAGATGGTGTTCTCCAAAACAATGACAAAATTCGCATTTAGAAGACAAGCATTCAAAACTTACAGTCTCAAACTTCCGCCAGTATGGATCAACGATTTTGATGACATTACCCTGCACTTCAGCTTCTCATCAAACTTTCTGTCCAATCAAATTCTCTCTAGAATCCGAAAAGTCCCGCACCCTACACTATAAATAGACGCTCAAGCTGCGGCTGAAATCGGTCACTTGTTCACAGAATTAGTATTTTCTGTACGGTAAATGGCACATAGTGTACTATATAGGGGAGATGGAACGATTTAGATAGTGTAAATATGCTTTCCATTGGGACGAATGAAGTCTGGTTTCGCGCTGTGTAACCACCGCAGCATGCACAGTCTGCTTCGGTCCAGAGACACAATAACACGGAGCAGATTGTATTCGCGAGTCAGTGCAGACTACAAAACGTATCAGACCCAGTTGAATTCTACACAGAATGCTATATTTTACAGCGATATAGATGAGATTGTGGCTATCATACGGCAGCTCAGCGGCTCTGGTCCAAGCTGTGAAATAAACTAAACGCTATTGGCTATTTTAAAAAGGGGGTGGGGCTGCTTGATATGTCCCGCCCTGTCTTCCTGTTTCAGTTGAAATTGCATCAACGCATGGAATAATGCTGCGTGTTTCAAAGCACTTCAGTGGACCTTTAACTGAAAAATTGACTGTTTACAATTGTACTCTTGCATTATCGACACACTATTTCCTGTTTAACAATGTAAAGCTGCTTTGACACAATCTGTATTGTATAAAGCACTATATAAATAAAGGTGACTTGACGTGTAGTACTGTAAATTAGCATGCTAAGCAAAAGCTAGCTGAATACTCAAAGAAAGTGAATATTTGGCTTTACCACTAGCTTTGGTTATGTGAAGTGATATGAAGACATACATTTTGCTGGTTAAGACTAAGACATTTCTCATAATCTCAACATTTCAATATATTCAACGGGGGGAAATAGGACAGCATTTAATCAATCAGGAATTGATTGGATAGTGAAAAGCAGATGTTACCTACCAGAACAGTCAGGTGAAAAAAAGTTGTTTCAGAAGAACAAGAACATATTAAATTCTGATAAAAGATTAGAAAGACAAACTCAATGAGTCATGCACAACACCACCAGGAACATATATTAAGAAAGTAAACAGGGTCTAACTTATTGTTGAACAGTTTTGTTGTACAACTGAACATTGTTTTATGCTACAAACACTGAATCTAAAAGGAACAAACATATAAGGGGGAGGGGCTAAACGTGAATTTAGCTAGGACAGCATAAATTTAATTACATTAAATGTTAACGTGGATTGTGGACTGCAAACACACCGGATTTGCCAAGGTAATGCTAAATAGTACATGACGGTTTACTTCACACTGGTCTGAGGTTCAGTCAGAAACGTAGGCCTCTTGACATCTACCTCTTGTGCTTGACAGATGAAATCCTCTCTCTGAAGTCTCAGTTATGCTCTATAACACAATTAGCGGCCCTTCAGTTGATTGTTATCAGACTGTGTTGGATGAGAGACACAGACTAGACTGTAGTCCTGTTTAGATGAACATAATTTCCGTCAGGAGCAAATGATTCATGGGTAATATCACTCAGGCTTCCACAAGTGAATCTCTTCAGTGTTATGAGGCTGCTCAGTTAAAACTTTACTGAAAAACCTGTTGTTCACAATCCACTACATGCTTCTGTCGTCTGACTGATAGTCTTTACTTTTACAACAAGTAAAAGGCCTTTTAGTATAATTATAAAATGTCCAGGTCATTTGTACATGTGACTTTTTGCTCTGAAATTTTTTAATAAAGTAAACGTAAGAACAACTTTTTAAAAATATGATTATCAAATATAATCATCAGGCTTTTGAGGAAGATCTATTTGTTCATCTCTCAAGCATTATTGTATTTCATTACATTTATATGATCAAAAATAAAAACGTAAAAAAAAAAGAAAAGATTTTGATCAAATAAGCATTAAACTATCTTAAGATATATTTGTGAGATATTGAGTGACAGCTGTTATTTGAGACATAAAAAGCTAATGGTACTCAAAAAAAAAAAGAAAGATCTTTTAGATTCAGGTTTGATAAACTGCTCAATTTAAAAAAAAAATTTTTTTAATAAATAATAACAATAAAATTAGTATAACATGGCCATGATTTACCTAAAACAAGGGGATAAAATAATGTGGCCACGATTGAATGCATTAAGTTATGGGAATGAATTACGAAAAATAAAATGAAATGAAATTAAATAAAAAATAAAATAAAGCAACATTTCCAACAGATTAAGCCACCAAAACAAAATTAGGGCACAACCCCATTTTCCAAAACCCCACTATGTGATCAGCGAGAATATGACCAGGTTACCTAAAATAATTGTACCAAAAGTTTCAAATGAAACCAAACATGTAATAAGATCACCTGACAAGTCATTTTCCGGCAGCAGAGAGGCCAGAGAAAAAAAAAGGGCAAGAACAGAAAGATCTTGGCTTTTACAAAGCCTAAAGGCAGCGAGGATTCGTCTTGTTCTGGACCGGGGGGGGAATGGATTAAGTGATCTATTTATAGTGCTCATTCACAAGGGCAAAGGCAGATAGTGAGCAAGATAATGACATTACCGCTCCATTTAATCTCCCACAGTCATGTGACCAGCAGTAACGATGGGTATTTTGTATTCTGGCCAGCAACGAGTAAGAATGTTAAGTGTTTTTCAGTGTTGCAGTGCAAGAGTGACATTGTCTTGTCTTCTCTCACCTCAAAGTCCAACGTAAGAGCGAGTATTCATGTTTCTTTCACTACAAAAACTTTTTAACCCATGTTAATCTGAAGTAAACTAAATATCTATATGTAAAACTAGACTATACATGGCATTCTTCTAGTACTGCTCAGTTGTGTCACTTCTGGGTTCTTCAAGGCACCTGTAAAAGAGCTGATGTGAATTAGCACTTTGAAGTTAATCTGGTAATGATGAAAAATATTAAATAAGTACAAATATAAAGT
Source organism: Tor tambroides (assembly GCA_021397915.2). Lineage (NCBI taxonomy): Eukaryota > Metazoa > Chordata > Actinopteri > Cypriniformes > Cyprinidae > Tor > Tor tambroides. The sequence goes on along the minus strand of JAFVLL020033443.1, from coordinate 171,420 downwards.
CAAATGCATGAGCAGGATCCAATCTCAGCACCAATGCAGTACATCCTGGTTCATTGTGAAAGGATATGCAAATAAAAATTATGAAATATTTGCAAAATACATCATAAAATGTATTAATTTTGAATGCAGTAAGTAACTTTTAACTTTCAACTAAGATGCTTAGTTATTAGTTGTAATATTCTTTATTAATATACAATTATATATACAGTTAAAACTGGTTATGTCAATATTAACAGAAAGAATGTATGTGCATTTATTTATTTTAAACGTTACAATATGCATTTATAATAAATATACGTTCATAATAAATCTGTCATCATGGTAATTTCAGCTAAAATATATTTATATAAAATATTAAGTTAAATGACAGAATTTGTTTCCATGACTTAACCATTATCTTAATTATCAAGGTCACAATTTAACCAAATTAAAAAGAGGGAACAAATTAGTATAATGCGGCCACAATTGACCTAAAACAAGGGAATAAATGAATCAAACGTGGTCATGGTTTAATGAATCACGTCATGGAAATTGATTACTAATTTGTGACCACGGTATCCAGGTGGTTTGTTTTTTTTTCTACCTATGTTTCAGCCTCTGTGTAAAATAAAATATAAAATAAAATAACTAAAATAAAAACTCTTGTTTTGCCCAAAATTGCTGTTTCAATAGGAAATGTCAACACAAATAAACTGTCACCAACGGAAATTGGTCAGAGCACAAACTTATAATTATCACAAACCAAAAATGTTTAATATAATATTAAACACAAATTATAAAATGTTGTTTATTCAGTCAGTTGTGTTGAAAAAAAAATAGCAGTGCAACATCAGTAACCTGATGAACCACTGTTATTAGTAGTAGTGATATTTCTGCATTGCAAATAATTTACTTGTAGAAGTAGAAGTGTGATAGAAGCATGCTGCTTGTTCTGAGTAACTGACTAGTGCATTGAAAGGGCTGTGTTCAAAATAATAGCAGTGTGGAGTTTAATTAGAGAATTCATTCATTCTGTGGAAAAAACAGGTGTCGTTATTTGTCCTTTATTAAGGAGGATGGAAACAATTTTTAACACATTGTTATAAAATATATTTATTTCTGAATTGCGAAGTAAAATGGGCCGTTCCAAACATTATTCGGAAAAACAACGTAATTTGATTAAAAAGTTGATTGGAGAAGGGAAAATGTATAAAGAAGCACAGTAAAATATAGGATGCTCTGCTAAAATGATCTCAAATGCTTTAAAACGGCAACAAAACCCCAAAACACACAGAAGAAAACGAGCATCTACTGTTAAAATGGATTGAAGAATTGTCCAAACGGCAAAGATCCAGCCAATCATCACCTCCAGAAAGATCAAAAATGATTTATAATTACTTGTAAGTACTGTTACAGTTATAAGACGTTTGATCGAAGCTAAACTATCAGCAAGAAGCCCCCATAAAGCACCACTGCTGAAAAAACGGCATGTGCAGAATTGGTTCAAATTTACCAAGGAACATCAATTGGCCCATAGAGAAATAGCGTACCATTCTGTGGACTGATGAGAGAAAAACGGTTCTTTTCAGATCTAGTGGTCATCAACAGTATGTCAGACAACCCCGGGGACTGAATTCAAGCCTGTGAATACTGTGAAGTATGGTGGCGCAAAACTCATGGATCAGTTTGAATACATCAAAATACTTCAAGAGATTATGTTGCCCTATGATGAAGAGGAAATGCCCCTGTTTCAACAAGACAATGACCCCAAACACACGAGTAAGTGAGCAACATCTTGGTGACCTCAACCCAATTTAAAAATTGTGGGGTGACATTAAAAATGCAGTTTCTGAAATTTCAAAATTTCACAGGAACTGTGGAACGTAGTTTGCTCATTCTGGGCTGGGTTCATTCTCGTTTCTAGGTGCCAGAATTTGGTAGACTCGACGCAATGCAGATGTGCAGCAGTTATCAAAAACAATGGTTATGCAACTAAATATTAGTTTAGAAATATAAAATGAAGTTTAAAACATTTCTTTAATTTATAAGGGAAAAATGTTGATGCTACTATTATTTTGAACAGGTTAATATTCATTTTCTTTGCCTCCTGAAAAAGAATAACACAGACTTGATAAAATCTCTTAATAGTTTGATTTATATTTGAAATATGGAAATGAAAGCTATTAAAAATATATTTGCACTTTATTCAACTTTCATTAATGCACTGCTATTTATTTGAACACAACTGTATGATTGATTTATTTGATTTCATGATATTTATGGACATCATTACAAACTATTTTTGTATGGAAAATGTTCATTTTTATTATCAATTATTATATGAAAATATTTCAGTCCACCATAATTCATTAGAGCAGTCCCCGTTATGTTTAGGAACCGCCCTGAACGTGTTGTAATGATGTGTTGAAATTGCAGACCGAGCGATTTTATAAGTGTCTCCCTGTGACAGAGGCACAGTAGAGCGAGTCTGAGCGCTAGTAGCTGCACTGGCTTTGGTGCGTCTCACCTGGTTTAAATTTACAGCGGCTTTGGCCACGCGGCTCTTATGGTGTAACATTAACTCTCCTTCCTGTTCCATATGAAAATTTAAGCGTGATCCCAGAGGAGCAGTAAAAGGTTGCACGCTGGCCAAACTGCGCTGCTGGTCGCGCACACTCGTGGTAGATCATTTAGACCAAACCACAGTCAGCCGGCATCATCAGGAGCGCCAATGGACTCGGCTCTTGGTAACAGAATTTGAGACCGATATAGGAAAGATAGGAAAAACGATAGGCACTGTTTATTATCTTGCCACAGTTTCAAACAAATGGGACGTTTTTGGTTGGGGGATCAAAAATGGCTGCGCAAACTATTATTCAAACTGTATTTTTTGACGTACGGCTGCAGGATGAGTCAAGCGTGACTCTGGTTTACTTCACGATGGACATGTGTGTCTTGCATTACTGCTGTTATTTAATGGACAGGTTGAACTCTGAGGTTCGGACTTGCTCAGTTCAGGGCAGATGTGGAGTGGATCCAGCTTTTGCACGTTTTCACGGCTTCTCCTCTTTTACGATGGCAGTCACGGCCGATAATGCGAAGTAGAGATACAAGATGCTGCCATTGCATTGAAATTGCTTTGAACTAATTATATATTTTTTTAAAAAAAAGTAAAAATAACAAAACAAATGCTACTTTATATGCGCAAATTATTTGCATATTATGTACTGAAAATATACCGATACAAAATAAGTAAAATATAATTGTCATTTAGAAGGGGCGGAAACTATTAGCTATTAAACGATTAATGGCATATAACGTGATAAGCACAATCAAGTCATGGTGAGTTAAAGCGCATTAAGTATATTCTCCAAATATTCCAGAATTTGCATACCGTAATAAATCACAATTGGGGATGCTAACAACTTGATAATAATAAACTTGAAAATACCAACTCAACTTTGTTCATTTAAAGTGTGCATTTCTTCAATCTTGCACAATCTGTCTGAGAGCGTGCGCGGCTTCTTGCAACATATTTGCTATTATTATTTTCATTACAGCTAATTTTTAATTATGATCAATTATTAAATTATGTAATGGATGCAATTATTATTTTTTATATTATTGGATCAACGCATGTATTTTTACACCATATAGTAACTATTTCATGACTCAATAATCACGTCTAACCAACTAATGCTCTCCTATTACCAGCAATAGGAGTCCAGGAATAAGTGCTCATAAGTGCCACATTTTAAATTTTATTACATTTTTCTGTCAACTAATGGCCACCTTACTCTCTCTCTGTATTGGCTTCAGCTCTGTTACTATGATTGATGTCAGTTTTAGCATTAGTTGGTCTGTGTAGTTGGACAGTGATTTTAATCAATTTATTAGTTAGGTCACAAAGTGAACAACAATGCTTAAACATCAGAAATAATGAATTTTATTACCATGATGAAAATGTACACTGTCATTACGAGAGAATGATTAAACCTGTTCATGAAGAGGTTTGTTTTGCATAAAGACGCAAAATTTTTTTACTGAGGAATAAGAAGATGGTGTTGCCTTTCCTCTATGGGTTAAAAACAATAAAAGCTTGCCATCTTCATAAGCATCTTCAATATTTGTAGACAGAAATGAATGTCTTTTTAATGAAGAGTCTGCAGAGATCTCCCACTCACAGTTAATATGGTTCTTCTCAGCTAGAAATGCTTTTTCTCCTTATGTTGTACTATTTCTAATGGTAAGAGTCCATCCAGACGGTCAGTTTTGGTGTAGCTGCAGTCTCACCTTCTGGCCTTCTTCTCTTTCATGAGTTTTTTGCTCTCCTCTCGTCTCCTCTTGTTGACAGGGTTGCGTGGATCATAGATCTCGAACGTGTCTTCGTCCTGCATGTTGGCATCTTTTACCTTTCTGGTTTGTTCATCAAAGTGCAGAACATGGGCCATCCTAAATCACAAGGGGAAACAGAGTTCAGTTCAAAAGAACAGCAAAGCATAGCTCACGGGCCACTAAATCATCAAAATCAGAGTTACAAGTGCTGGAAATTTCCCAGTGGAACAGATCGAATCAGAGCAGACTTCTGACTCTGATGAGTCCACAAAAAGCCTGTTTCAAACCATCTTTAAAGAAATAACTCATCCAAAAATGAAAAATCTGTCATTTATTCCCGCTGTGATTGGTGCCTAAAATGAATGAATGAATGAATTATTAGTCAGTAGTATGTATGTATGTATGTGGATCAAAGACGTTAAGATGTCCGCATCAAAAGAAATTTACAAAAGTGATTTTATGTCCACACAAAGCACATTAAATGTAAGTAAAGTGTCTAATTTTAAGGTTTCAAATAAGTTTTTGGAGAATAAAATGTCAAAATTTGGTTGAAATAATGTTACACTGTCATTCAGTGTAACACAATATTTATATAAAAATTTAAACAACATGCTTATTCTGACTTGTACATATTAAAATATATATGAGAATAAGGAAGCATATTAAATTTTATTGTGTTTTAAATGAGTAAAAAATTCTTCTTGACAAATGCGCAAAACCTAGGATAGTGGCAAATTTAAAAAATGTAAAATTACAACTAATTAGTATTTGGAGTGAAAGTAATTAGTCTTTTAATGTCATAAATTGTTACACTGTTACACTGAATGACATTTTAGTGGGTGTCTTCTGTAAATCAGGGGAAAATGTATGATTTTTTTTTTTTACTCAGAAAAACAAAAACAAAATTGCAATTAAATTAAACAGAAAACTTTTTAATTTTGGGGGGGGGAAAACAACAATTTAAAGCAGTATTACACTTATTATGCTTAAACCCTTTTTCGTCTTTGACCCATGTATGTATTTTAGGCACCAATCACAGTGCATGACAGATAAAATGTCATAATGAATCTGATAAATTATTAAATAGTATAAAAAGTAATAATAATAATTATTATTATTATTATTATTGGGTTTAGAACGACATGAGGGTGGGTAAATGATGACAGCATTGGTGGCACAACCTTCGTCACAATCGGACTCACCCATGACATTTCTAAAGCGTGAACTTTTCTTGACAGGTGACTGTGTGACAAATGATGGATTGACCAGTTTGGTGGAAAAATACATTTACACACACACGCAACTGCCTTTTAACAAATTAATTGCCTGAATGTCTCATTACATCATCTGCATAAGACAAACCTATCCAGCACTGCAGAAAACGAGTCAGATTGGTACTTGTAACTATTGCATTCATGAGCAGTATGCATGGGACTAGGGTAGGGTTAAATGAAGGACTGATCTTCAGCTTCAGCCTCTATGGCGATGCCCCATGTAGGAGGTCTCAATAATACAGCACAGATGCTAATCTACATTGCATTTCTTCAGTTATGCTTTTTCTCTCTCTCCTCACGGCAGGGCTGGAGGTGATTGGCAGGCGGAATAACATTCCACGGAGCATTCCTGAGTGCCAGAATCAGAAAGAAGAGCTCACAGCTGGCTAAAGTCGCTTCCTGAGGACTCCTGAAGACTGGAGCCCAATCCAAGACACAGTTTACACTACACCAGCAGGACACAGAACTACAGTTCTGTCATATCTGAGTAGTTCTACTAACAGCTTTTATGATTTCAGATGTCCACACTAACATATTTAAAGAGAAACTACTCTAATGTTGTTCCAAATCCATTGTGTTTACAAACAGTTAATGGGGTCCAGTGTTGCTTTGCTCCCCATTAACTTTCACCATATGTGTTCTTCAAAATATCTTCTTTTGTGTTCTACAGAAGAAAGTCAGTCATACAAGTTTGGAAAGATGTGAGTAAATGACAAATGGATTTTCATTCTGTTTGAGGTCATATTTAGTGCACCGTTTTTGGAGTAAGCCTAGGATGAGGTGCATACCCACACATCTCACCTCTGCTCTGTTGACCTACATTTCATACTGAGATGATGGCTACAGAGGAACTGTCTGAATCAAGACAGAGCAAACCTCAAAGAAACGTCAGGAAGGGTGAAACAGGTCATTGTTATACATCACGGACACAACCAGATGGCTCTCTGGGGTCTCATCTAAACCAAAGAAAGATGCTAAAGGAACTGACATTCCACACCTGTTTGAGCTATTCTGGTGAAGGTCAGATTTTCTGGAAAGACTCTGTCCATCACAAATCCCAATCTGCGGTGCAGGTATAATACTAAACGCACTTGCCTCCAAACCCCAGGGCTGGTTTGAAAGAACAAGACGTGACGGGACGTTTCAATAATTCAACGACTCCCAGCTGTCATTCAATACGGTGCAAGTTTTGGTGGTTTCGCACAAGTGTGTCAAGAAGTAACTGTAGGAGCTGAAGGAAGATTTTTAAATTGAGCCGGTTGTCAAAGTCAAGACGAATGCATGAAGGAGCCGAAAATGGAAGCGGCCTGCTCTCTAAAATTATGAGACCTCTCGTTGGTAAGTAATCTGCCATGCTGCTATTTTTGAGCCATCACAGAACCCCTGGATTCAGCCAAAGAAACACATAAAGAGCGTGCAAGCCCATTTTTAAGAGTTCGGCTGAGTGTGTGTGTGCATGCTTGCGTCCATTTGAAGTCCGTAGGAGATGTGACAGCTCATCTAGAATGTCATGGCTATACTTTGGCAGACCCGCAGGACTCCCGTCGCGTAAAGCAGCCGGCTCTGATAATTTGTCTAGCAGTCTTGGTGATGACAGCCCATCGGACTCCTCGCCTAGAGTTATGGCTCGCGCAAAAATCCCACCGTTTGATTGGGGCTGTTATCAGGGAGGGGCTCCCGCCATGATGCCGAGGCCCTTGGAAGCCTCTTCCTGAATTTATTTTTCTTTCGCTTTTGCGAAAGAGGGGGAAGCGAGAGCGGAGGCCTGGGCTCCTGGGCGAAAAGGGGTTTTTGTAGATGCAGACACAGATGGAATAGTTTACAATCTGGCCCAGACTTGACTTCCAGTGTCTGACCTGTTGTAACCCATGTTCCGTTCGTGGGGTGCAACAGGCGTTCAGAAAGTGGTACAGACTTCCCACTGCTGTTTTTCTAGCACTGGGGGCCTCCCGTCCCTCCTCCTCTCTGGAGTCAGACCCAAAATGTCCCAGCGTCGTGGGGGTCCTTAGACAGCAATGACAGTCCATCCTGAAGACGAAGTAACTGATAGGAAACACGGGCTCAGACGGCGACCCCCCCCCCCCTCCCCTTTTGTGCTCACATGTGGTATTTGTTGGAGCATCTGAGTGCATATATTTAGATAAAGACTCAAGATCTCTGATGAAAAGTGAATCCGAGAGAAAAACACACCGTGTCCATTCATTTCCCTGCGGTGGCTTGCGGCGTGAAGAGGGAGGACGACGGTCTGACAGATCTTCGCTTTATCCTCAGCACATCACCGCTGCGGCTGCAGCACAGACTCGCACACCATTAAGACTGATAATTAATCAAGTGTAAAGACATTACTGGCATGCGCCCAACCGCATTCTTTACTTTTTATTGTGATTTACGGTTTTTCTGCGAAAGCGCAAAACGACTGCAGCGGACGTCTACGAAACGGTTAAGTGTAGACGCGCCGCATCCAACCCGCAGAGTCACTTCAAACGCTTCCAATGGAAAACTACCCTGGGTTTTCAATGAACTGTATCTATGGATAGGGTATACGTTAGTGCGGGAACCAAAAAAGCAAACCACTGAGGCCATACGTTTTAACCGAGACTGAAAAAACAGAATGATTTACCAGTCTGCTTCCTGTAATCCTCGGAAAAACTAGAAGTGCCACGTGACGCATCGGTCATGGCAGGGCTTTAGAAATAAAGCGCATCTATGAATCATAGTAATGTCCAATCACGTTGAGTGTTCATTAAATAGAAAAACACATCTTTCAAACTGAAAGCCATAAATGTGGATGAGCAAAATCAGTTTTTAAGTACCTACCGCCATCTCAGAGGCCGTACTTACAAACGCATGCATCTTCATCACATGTGCTAGGAAGATTATGAAGAAAACAGAATCTAACCGAAACATTTCTAATTGATATTCTATTCGTGTACTTAAGCGCACAATCAGGGCCATAACTTTGTGCCTCGCATACAGCATTAAGATTGATGCTCCCTGGAGCGTGATTCATTTTGCAGCATCATAAATGTTATCCTGGCCAAAGAACTCAGCTGTCAATAACACCCTCGGTCCGACATGGAAACAGTCCCATCAGATCAGGCCTGAAAAAAAATAATCTAGAGGATGCCAAAAAGAAAATCTAAGCTGTGTTTAGTCTTCATATTTAACGGAGAGCAAAAATAAAACCGAACAGACTTAATATTTGCACAGTGAGTGGTGTGTGTGATTTAGTGATCTAGCACCGCTGTGAGATTCTAATTATTTCATTTCTGTCTTCATAATCTTGTAGTACGCTGTTGGATTGGAATGTCTCCAGTAACATACAGACAAATGAGGCAGTTGGTACAGCTCACGACATAAACAATGTCCAACACAACGCCTAGTAGTGAATGATATCATGAAAATGATCTGTAAGGAAGAGTGGGGTAAGATGTGCCACTAGTTACTAATTAGGGCTGGGTATAAAAAAAAAAAAAAATATCGATTTCTCAATTTTAAACAATTCTCACTTTTACGAAACAATATAGATTCTCAATCCCAAGAATCGATTAGTCTAGCCTGTTTCCAGTTAATGAATGGAACATTGTAGCGTACCTTCCATCCAATAAACACAATAAGCTTCGTGATTTGTTACTTTTGATTTGAAACAAAGTCTCAGATTTCAAATTCTGTCCATTTCATTACAATATTCAAACAATAAATACCATTTTGGCACTGTTTAATGTGGAGTGATAGATTGCTGTAGCGCCTAACTTCAAGAGAAGCAGCAGCGTGAAACGTACATTAACTGGTCATCTCCTCCTTTTATGTTTGAATAAATCCAAAGTTTTATGACTTCCACCATTTATATGTTTATATTTAAAAAAAAATACATTTATGTAATTGTAACTTTATTATAATAAAAACTTCATTAAGTGTAATTTAAGCGTTTGTATATAAAGCAGTTCATTTTAACCTTCAATATTATAGTAATGTAGTACCAACTGGTTCTCATTTAAATTTTAAAGCATTTGTTGATTTTTTTTTTCCTTGAGAAAATTAGCATGTATTGTATCTGATATACACTACTGTGCAAAAGTCTTAGGCCACTAGTATTTTCACCAACAAAAAATGGTTTTAAGTCAGTTATTTCTATCTTTTGCTGTAGTGTGTCAGTAGTGTTGTTTTTGGCAGCCTGTTTTAATTTTAGTTTTAGTCTAGTCTTTGTGTGAAGCAGTCATTTTAGTTTTTATTAATTTTAGTCATGTTCATACTCCTTTTAGTCTAGTCAAGTTTTAGTCAACTAAAAGTCTGAGCATTTTAGTCTTATTTTAGTCAGAATTATCCATGACTA
>JAFVLL020033443.1:93861-161401 GCA_021397915.2 Tor tambroides | reverse complement strand
ATAACATCCTGGGCTCGGATGCCAAGGAGGACAGATGCCGTGTGTGCGGAGGGGACGGCAGTACGTGTGAGGTCACCGAAGGACTGTTCAATGATTCGCTGCCCAGAGGAGGTCAGGAGGTCACTGATTATACACTCATCGTCAATAACACATATTCAATATCTTACCATTTCACCACTTCGTATGAGCTATTACGCATTGCCATGAGAATGTGTTAGACAACCTACTAGGTGAGTACTGTAGTGCAACGCAAATATTGGAAGGTTTGATCACAGGCCGCATTGAACCATGAATTGGAGAGTTACTAAAGGCCCCCATATACCTCAGGTGAAATCGAAGAACGAATTGGTGTGATGTCATTCGAGCAAAATCAGGCCAAAATGAAGTTCGTTTGGAGTTTATTTCTGTACTTGGAAACAGCTTGCCAAAGCAAACTTTCCAAAAAAGTTTGCTCTGGCTGGTAAACATGTTTGAACTGCCATTGATCCTTAGCAATTACGCAATCGGTAGGTGTGATCCACCTTGACATGGAATGCCAGGTTTTTAGCTTTGTTTTTGACATTGTTCATCTACTGTCCTCAAACGTTATATGTACATGTATTTGCATTGGTATGACAATTCTCTGTAGATCCCACATTCTTGCATGGCACGATTGGTCGATTATATACAATGCCTGCACGCTATCAGTCAGACTGCTTTTCAGCAAGTATGAAAACATTTGAAAACGCTGGACATTTCAGGTAATTTACAAATCCTGGCCAGGACATGTCTGGGGAAAAAAACGACCTATGGTCATGCCGCTTAAAAGCAATGTATTGTATAATGTGCTATATAAATAAATGTGATGTGACTTGGTGCAAACATGCACATCACAATGATCAGATGCTTTCTTAACTGCTGTTTCTCACCGTTGTGTTTTTTGTTGTGTGTTTATTTTGTGATTGAGAACAAAGTGCACAGAACAGACTTGTATAAGTAACGCAAGTTACGTAATCAGATTACTTTTTTTCCAAGTAACTAGTGAAGTAACATATTACTTTTAAATTTACAACTAGATATCTGAGTTAATTTTTCAAATAAGTAGTGCAAGATACTTTGTTTCCCATTTTTTGTAGAGAGAAATTGGGAGTTAGGTGTAGAGCCACTTCCTTTGGGCTGAAGCTAATTAATTTCACTTTTGGTGTGAAATGGCCTTTACAGTTGCCAAAAATATAACTTTTGGGTTATTTAAAAACAAATAAGCGAGCCCAGCCCAGTTGAGAAAAAGTAACGTAATTCATTACTTTCTATAAAGAGTAACTAATGCATTTAGTTACTTTTTATGGAGTTTTCTATATTGTAATGCATTACCTTTAAAAGTAACTTTCCTGGTAACACTTTAGTATAGGGACCAATTCTCACTATTTACTAGTTGCTTATTAGCATGCGGCATGCCTAATATTAACATAGTACATCTTAAGTATATCAGGGTCTTAAGATGTCCTGTCACCACTGGGCTTCAAGCGTATATCTAGGGCAATACAGTCAGTGTCCATATTGCGTTGAAATTTGACATTTCTGAAGCTGCTCAAAAACATAAAATACAGTGTGGCGAAATCCACAAGCCACTGCTGAGCTGTATGAAAGAAGAGGAGCACCACGACCGATCTCTCCCTTCAGAATCCCATTCCAGAGAGCGCGCCGCACGCTTGCCAAATGCGACAAGTTTTTAATCGCTTTCCACTAGAGAAATCCCACTTGAAGAAAGCACAGCACAAGCGAGCGGAGGAACGCATTGTCTTTTTGGCAGTGGCTCCTGTCAGGGGGCCAACGGGTGCTTTGGCCAAGTTCGACATTTTTCATGGAAATGCAGTGTTTTTTTTTTTTTTCATCAGACAACCAATGATAAAGCTTTTGTTTTTGGGTCAAGAAACAAGTTGTCAAAATAGAAGTGGTAACACAATATACGAGTATTAATTGCATCATCCAGTGAGAGAATCAATAAAACTTGTAATATTGCACACGTTGTCGGGCCGCATCCAGAAGTATTCTCTGTAGTAAGGGACTGTTTTCTCCTTTTAAGGTATAGCTGGTAAATCATCTGAAAATTTAAGGGGGAGTTAAGGGTACGGTGTAGATTCTTCTCTTGTAATGAATTTGCTGTTGCTAAGTTAGTTAGATTTTCTTTGAACATGCTGGGATTCTGTTCAAATTGTCCTTGTCTGAATAGTTTACAAGAAACACTAGATGCAACTAATAAGAATTAGCCATTAAGGTTTAAAGACGGGTTACAAATGTTCTCAGAAGTAAAAATGCATGAAAAAGTTTCAAACAAAACTTTTGATATTCTTTTTGGAATTATAGAGTTATGATTAGGAAACTATACAACTTAAATAAAAAAATGTTTTCAAAATCTTGAAAACTCTTGTGGTTAGATACTTAAAAAATAGTGTAAGATGTGACACAACTGCCAAAGAAGTCCATCTGAATGTGCATGCTGTACTATTGGTGCTTTACTCTCACAGAATGCTAATGCTAATTGAAGCACAGCATGCTAACACTAAAAATATAACAACTAAATGCATATCTTGGGTGGACTAGTTGATTAGGCGACCATTGTGACCTAAATATAATGGTATTGTGGTTTGCGGCACTCATGATGCTAAAAACACGCTGCTAAAACAAGACGTACATGTATGTACATTTACAGACAACTACAAACTGTGCTGTTATATGAGCGAAATTCAACTTTTGCTTCATTTTCTAAACCAAATTGTGTATTTTGTAGGTTATATGGAGGTTGTCCAGATACCAAAAGGATCGGTTCATATTGAAATCAGGGAAGTGGCCGTATCAAAAAACTACATTGGTGAGTGTTTGTATTTATCTTCTTGAAGCTTTGTTCATAAAGCCATAATGGGTACAAAAGTGGTGAAATGGTTTGTTTTAGGCTTTGTTGTGGGTGTAAATCTGGATCAGTCTGACAGCCATCCTCACTCTCATGTCTTATATTTGTTCATTGTCTTGATTTTGCCTTTTGTCTTTTCCCAACCGCAAGCTGAGTAAAACCATAATGGTTCTCAGCCATGTAACTAATTAAAACAATCAAACAAGCGGGTCCAATTAAGTTGTTTTGAGTGCAAACATAAATATAGCTAGTGTGTATGACAGATTGTTGGGTTTTGTTGTCTATCATGTTGATGTAGAGGTTTTTCTCGCCGTTTGAAAGGAAGATAAGTTGTCAGATGTTCTAGCACAGCGGTGGCCAACGTTAGCGCCAAAAGGCTTGTGAGCAACATATTAAAGAAAATTGTAAAACACATTTTGTCTCCTTCAGACATTCACATGCGTGCCACATTTGTCAAATATAAACACATGGCCCTGTTTAAAGTGAGAATCTTTTGAAATGGCCTTGAGATCCTTAATGTCTGACAAATATTTGGCTAATAATGAAAGCAAGCTTGCAGAATTGGTTCATTTGATGTTTAACATCAGTCAGTTCTTTTCATTTCTACCTGAAACAACTGTCTTCTTATCTTTGGTTGGTTTTGCCCAACGTGTCATATAACTTATAGTTTGAGGGCATACAATTCTATTATTTTCAGTTATTTCAGAACTCTATGACATATGGTGAATGCTTATGCATTCATATCAAAACATACCATGTCATTTTTAGTTACAAGGCTTGCAAGAACCATTGGCATATCTTACCCTGTTATGACACATCTTGACACACTATATTTAAAAATATTAATCTTTTTTTAGGTATTAATGACTTATATTTGTCTTTTCAGTCACTCATGTACAAATCATACTATTTTTATGTTGCTTTTTTGTCCTTTTTAGAGCTAGTCATTACTTTCATGCTTGGAAAAGATCAGTTTAAAGGGGTCATCGGATGCAAAATTCACTTTATATGTTGTTTGAACATAAATGTGTGTTGGAAGTATGTGTACACATCCATCCTATAATGATAAAAAAAAAATTTAAATCCCTATTTTAAAATCTCCTTTCTCAAATCAGGCTGTTCTGAGATTCCTGTCAGAATGACGTAGTTCTGTACAGGCCCCTCCCACGATAGTTGATTGACAAGACCGTCTTACCTTAGACCCGCCCTGAGTGAGCTGAGAGCTGTCCGCATTTGTGTCGACTCCGGTGCAGGAGAAGACAAGATGTCTCAGATTAAGCGATTGAGGTGTTTTGTTGTTGGATGTAATAATGAACATAGCAGTCATCATTAACTCCTGACATCTGAGCCACTGAAGACGCAGAGGATTAACGTTACTTTCGTTTTGAAGTGAATGTGCCAATCCCCGATCTGCCTAAGTGCGTTTATGTTCGCGCAAATCATTTGTGATCCAGCTTCATCTACAGAAGAAGAGAGTATAAGGGTTTTTTATGAATCTTTGCAAATCGCCTTTCGTAATAATGTGCTAGTTAGCCAGTTTCGTGGCTAAAGTAAACAGTACTGCTCGTCTCTTCATGGAAGAGAGGGGCGGGGTCAGCAGAGCTCATTAGCATTTAAAGCAACATGGACTAGAATGGCTAAACAGTACTGCTCATCACTCTATGGAAGAGAGGGGCGGGGTCCGCAGAGCTCATTAGCATTTAAAGCAACATGGACTAACTAGAATGGCTAAACAGTACTGCTCATCACTCTATGGAAGAGAGGGGCGGGGTCAGCAGAGCTCATTAGCATTTAAAGCAACATGGACTAGAATGGCTTGCTAAAATCAGAGCTGATTTTGACAGGGTAAAAAGGGTGTTTTTTACACTACCATTGAGAAATTTTAACCAAAGTATGGTTAAATGACTTTTCATTAAGACCCTAAAGAATCATATCAACTTGTGTAAAATGGGCATCCGATGACCCCTTTAAACACTCTGCCAAATTTCTTCTTTATTGTTCCATGGGAAAAAACAATTCATACTCGTCATTTTCGTTTTATGTAATTCACAAATGATAGTGTGCTATAATTTGGGTATTTTAGCTATAGTTTAGCCAAATATTAGTACCAAGATAATATTTGGCTATTTGGAGCTGCCCAATGTGTAATAAAACATCCTAATCTTCAATGTAAGTGTTTCCATTTGAAAGGCTTATTAAAAGTACCATTCATTTCTTTGTTTGAAAAATAACTTTAAGAAAAATAAATGGTGTCTTTTTGAGCTGGAGTGAGTAAAAAGTCTCTGGATTGTTCTTCTACAATTTGGCCCCATCTGAATCAAGACAAGAGTGAATATTTTGAGGTGTGTTATGCTTTGAGATGAGATCTTTGTTTTGAGAACTGAGCAGTTACGGTATTTTTAAGGAAAGCAGACTTTCACCTGAACTTAGTAAGCTAGATCTACAAGCTGCACAGCGTCTGAAAGCAAGAGTGAAAATTGTCTATGGCATCAGGAAGCCTGAGCTCCTCTGTAAGACGATGCTCATCATGTTGATGAATGACAGCGATGAGATCACTCTCTCTGCTTGGCAGCATCTCGCTCGTGTCGGGTTATTAACTGGACCTCTCGCTTGTCACAGCTTTGAAATCGGAGGGGGATGACTATTACATCAACGGAGCCTGGACCATCGACTGGCCCCGCAAATTTGACATTGCAGGAACAGCCTTCCACTACAAGAGGCCGACTGATGAACCTGAGTCGCTTGAAGCTTTAGGGGCCACCACTGAAAATTTGGTGGTTATGGTGAGTCAAACTTTATTTACTATGAAGGATACAGTAGTGATTTTAGTGCTAGTGTTTTAGAAGTATATGTTGGATATGTGGCCTGGCAGGTCGTTCACATGCTCAACACTATGTAGGAAACCTGAGTTTGCATCTTACTAGTGTTAGTGTATGTCCACTTTCTCTCTTCTACCTGTGGTTTTCCTGTCACTTCTCCACTTTCGCTTTAGTAAAAGTAACAACAGTAATTAGTGACCTCATTAAATTTTTATGTAAAATACATTTTATGTCATGGCTAGTGTTTTACAAACACATTCATTGCACAGTTACTGAATTTGTATGACAATTTTGCTTGTTTGTTAAAAAGCTAGTTTAAAAGGCTCACAAAATTTTATATTTTATGAAACATATAATGGCTAGTGTTTTAAAACATGTAAAGTTATTTTAAAGTTCATAACGTAATTATGCAAAATTGTTTGTTTAATCAGTTATTACATGTATCAATGTAAAGTTTTTGAAAGTATATACTGTAGCAGTTATTTGACAATGTTTTAGTACTTATTAGTTATCTACAGTTTTAATGTTTTAGTAAAATTGTATTTTTTACATTACGGCTGGTGTTACAACACAAAATTATTTGAAAGTGCATAATGTAAATATCCAGCAATGCTTGATTAATCAGTTATTAGTTGTTAAAACATGCAAAGTTGTTAGAAAGTACATAATACAATTATATGCGTGACACTGTTTAATTACTGTAGTTATTATTTATTAGTTATGTAAAGTTTTTGTAAAATGTATTTTTACGTAATGGTTAGTGTTTACATAAAACACATTTTATGAGTTGTGTTTCATATGCAATTTTCAAACATGTAACATGACAACATTTGTATGTTTAATTATCTAGATTAATGTGTCTCTGTAAAGTTTTATATGAAGCATATTTCATGCAATGGAAATTTTTTAAATACATAACATCATTTACAAGTACAGAATGCAATGATGTGCGTGACAGTTTTTAATTATATTAAACGTTTTTTTTTTATTTAATTTAAAAGTTTTACATAATTGGACACAATTTACATTCTAGCTGCAACATAAAAGTTTTTTTTTAATCAAGTCTATAGTTAAATACAGTTTCAAATTGGAGTAGGCTTTTACACAACAATTGATGCCTTACATTTGAATTATTGTCTGACTATAAAATCTCATATAGTCAAGTTGTCTTATAATAAAGTCACAGTAGTGATACTGTAGAGGCTTGTGTTCTGAATGTGCAGTTTGAAATTGCTTGGCTCGTTCTAAATAAAGTCCACATCTGTGTACAAACCTCACATGAACTCTGGCTAGCGGTTCCAGAGTTAACCGTTATATATGTTTGCACTAAAAACCTCTGTCTGGCCAAATGAGAGTGCTCATGTGCACATGTTTTAGCACGCGTGTGTGTTCATTCTGAAAAGCCCCGTCTTGGCAACCACAATGGCTTTCGCCTGGACAAAAGTGCTGGAAATACCAGGCCTGGTCGCAGCGCTGCTGGAAAACATACAAGTGGCCAGTGCACCACAAGCCATTCCATTGTGGCCCACACTGGTTAACATGGCTTTCCAATTTATAACACACACACAATTACAGCTCTCTGACTAAGTAATTCAGGAGTAAAGCTGATGTGATATGCTAAATATGTGCTCATTCAAGCTGAACTGAGGTTGGGCTCATCCAAAAAATCTCCCCTTCTTAATGATTTGATTGCTCCGTTTCATGCATTTTTAAGACCTCAGTATTTGTCTTTCTGTCACCGATCCAAGACCAACTTCGTTTGCCAAAATCCTTGGGGCAAAAGACCATGGAGGTCTGTAATGCCTAGAGAAATTCCCATTCATCTCAATGACAGTTGCTTGGTTGGCGCATCCAGCCTCGGACATACGCAACCTGCATCCATCTTTGCTCATGGACACATTAAATTTTTCTTCTTTGAGCCAGTCAGGCAGGGAAATAACATCACGACAACACTGATTGGCTGATGCCACCAAAGAATGTGCACCGTCCCGATATGAACAACTCTAAAATTCCATCTACTCTAATATACTGAAATTTTTTGTCCTTCAGTGTGCTAATTGCCACAATTTGGGAACAAAACTAACCAGGTAGACCATGAATTCTTCATTAAGACAGTATACTAGCAACAGAAAAGTAACCACAATCAATTTTTAATGTTTCAGGTGCTACTACAGGAACAGAACTTGGGCATCCACTACAAGTTCAATGTGCCGATCCAGCGCACAGGAAGTGGGGACAATGAAGTGGGCTTCTCCTGGCACCATCTGCCTTGGTCTGAGTGCTCAGCAACATGCGCAGGAGGTAAAACAATCAATCATTCACATCCTTACTAAGAAAATTTGTTGTACCTATTGATCATTAGCTATGTTTCCATCCAAAGTTGTGAAATTAACTTGTGTGCAAAGTTTCCATGCCATGTGTTCAAAAGAACAAAATTCACTTCCTTGGAAAGAAGTGCAAAGTATTGATAATAAAACTGAAATTTGCTGCATCCCGTGGCTCTTTTTCACTACATAATAAATCAGGATGTCTGATGTTTGGGAATGCAGTCTTGTGAGACTTATTATGGGAGTTGATTATACCAAATAATTTTGATGACAGACTTTGGCTCAGGTGTTTGAAAATGATTAATGACATAGCATTTGAGATGGTTTTTGATTAGTTCTCCAGTTATCCAGTCACATCATCTGTTGAGGCAAAGTCACATGATTTTTTTAATGCACATCAAGGATTTTATTCAGTAAATGTGTTCCCATTGTAGTTTACTCGCATGATAAGAAATGATCAGACTCAAATGAGCGCAAGTTTTTTATGCACATTTTTAAAATTTATGTGCATCTTGGGGTTTCATCAAGTGTTTTTATGTGATATCCCAACATTTACATAAAAATAGATGAAAATGTGAAAAATAAGTGGACAGACAAAAGTATGTTCTTGATAGTGTCCCTGCCAGGCTTCATAACTAGCTAAAGGGATAGTTCAGCAAAAATGAAAATTCTGTCAACAGTGACTCCGACACAAAAGTTTATGTTCTTTTTGAGTCAAGAAAGCTCCATTTTGCTTTGCTATGTCTTTTTTGTGAACCGTATTGGACTGGAAATTCATTCTGGTGTTTTCAGCCGAGTCATCTTTTTTATTAGTAATAAAATTCAACAGAATGATAAAATGTGTATTTTATCTGACATATGACTATATAGTCCATCAATTTGTACTACTAATGTACAAGTTATGCAGTGAACAGAAAGGCTGCGTCTTATTTCAACATTTGAATGTCATAACCACATGTAAATGTGAGCCCTCACCTCAAATATGACCAGACTGTTCAGGCTCCCCCGAAATAAATGGCTTTCTTACAACAATAAATAGTTTTCCTCTCTGCTTTTTTAAAGTGTGGCCATTGAAAACATTCAAAATACTTGTTATATTTCACCAAAATATGCAAACATCGCAGGCTAGTCCATGGAGGGTTTTCTCCAGGCTCAGTGAACTCGACCTCATTTGTTGCTCAATTCATTTGAACACATTTTAGTTTATATGAAAATACCCCAGAGCAACACTTATGTCATTTGTGAAATTTTGTGTTATTAATACAACTCTCGGCTGTTCTGTTGGCAAGCCACACAGGGAGCGTTTAAACACCGAGTGAACTGCCATAAAAATTCTGCAATATTCTTTTAAAAATGATTCGTGATTCACACCGCTACAGATGCTTGGACTTGATTCCTGCTTTTCTACAAACTCCCATTAAATTTCAATGTTGCCGTCTTATTATTTTGATCGTTATGTGCAACAACACTGATAACGGTCTTACATCATGAACTGATGTCATGAGATTTTACATTTACCCCCTCGTTTGCTTTCAGCGAATCAAATCTCTTTTCTCGAAAGGGGTCATCGCACTCCCACTGGAGTATTTCATTATTTCGGTTACCCATTCAAGAATGCCGTATTGGCAGCTATTAGATCCACCTCACAAGGTGGCCTTGCGCATTAGCCAAGCTTGGCATAAACCGGCTTAACTGGAGGCTGATGTCTTTCCTTATGGGCCCCAAAGAGCCTCTGCACCAATGGCTCCTAGCGCTGAGTATATAGCGTACCGCGCTATTCTGCCATTACTGTGGTAATGCTCACTTTTCACAACCAAGAGCCAAAGAAAAGATTGGCTTCTCTGTAAAAGTCATTCACTAAGACACTCACTTCAACCGAGGCATTTACACACCTAGATATAATACTGAGGGAAAAATAATATCGCCTCCGTGCCTCCATCCACACAGAGTGCTCTGTCAGCAAGTGGACCCCTAGAGAAGAGACAGAGAAGTAGTTTTACCTCAAGGATCGACGCCGACCACACAGCGCCTTGCGCGCGAGCTGCTGAAGTGTCGAAAACGATCTCCCAGCTGAGAGCGCGAGGCAGATGAATGAAGTGATGCTTTATTGTCTTTTTGCAGGCTCGCAGAAGCAGGAGGTGGTGTGTAAAAGACTGGACGACGGTTCGGTGGTCCAAAACAGCTACTGCGACCCGGACGGCAAACCGCCAGGGAACCAGCGACCTTGCAACACCGAGCCGTGTCCTCCAGAGTAAGTATAGCAAATTTGCGGTGTAATTTGAATCTTAACCTGAAAATTTGTGATTCATATCAGGAAAAAGGCAAAAATTATATATTAAATTAATTAAAGTACAGCCTATTTATAATCATTACCACTACTGAAAAACAAAGCGAAAATATGATTAAAATTTGAAAATAATGATTTATTTTTTGCAATGGGACATTTTCACATTTTCTACTAAACTTTCCTTCTAAATTACTGTAATTTGAAAAAAAAAAATTCTCAATTTTCATTCTCATTTCAGTAATGACGTATGAAAAATAATCTGGACAATGATCATTTTTATTATTATACTAGTATCAATTAAATTCAGTATAATGAAAAATATCAGCATACTTTCTTAAAATTGTACTTTAAAGGGATAGTTCACCCAAAAATGAAAATTCTGTCATTAATTACTCACCCTCATGTCGTTCCAAACCAGTAAGACCTTTATTCACCTTTGGAACACAAATTAAGATATTTTTGATGAAATCCAAGAGCTTTCTGACCCTCCACAGACAGCAATGCAACTGAAATGTTCCCAGAACCAGAAACATAGTAAGGACATCTTTAAAATAGTCATAGTATACATCAGACATCAGTGGTTCAACCATAATTTTTCGAAGCTACAAGAATACTTTTTGTGTGCAAAGAAAACACAAATAATGACTTTATTCAACAATTCTTCTCTTCCTCGTCACTGTCCTCCACCATTATCGAGAGTACCACAACGTATGCGCGTGCTGCCGCTGATGTAGAACACGCATGCCTTGTGCCTTGCAATTCTGTCCACATTGAAAGTGAAAAATTCTGCACTACATGACACAATTTCAACCAATCAGAAGATATTTGATGTACAGTTAGGAGTAGTATAATTATGAACAAATGATATTTCACAAGAAGCAGGGCTACCCAGCGTGATGCCAAAGTAAAAGAAATCAAACAACGATCAAAATGTCCTGTCTCTTGTCACTTGTCATAGTCACAGCTGGTTGCGGGATTTTAATGAAAAAGATTTATTGCATCACATCACAAGACCGTGTTACACTTTGCTACTGAGAAATAGGGTTTAACTGTCAAGAAATTAATGTCACAGTGTAGAAAAAAAATCTTAATGGTTATAAAAACAAGCTTTATTTATTTATTTCATACAAAATCAACTTTTATGTATAGAATTTTCCTTGAATACTGAGGTGAAATATATCTAATTTCCTAAACATGTGGCTTATACTCAAGGTTTTGCTCTTTTTGCCAGCTTAGGATGAAAAAATACAGAAATTGTATTCTGTTTTGATGGGCCTTATCAAAATAGCACATAGCTGCCCGGCAATAAAAAGCACAAAGGGCCACAACCCGTAATGTTTAATTTGTCTTCATAGCACCCCGGCCATAAAGAGCCTCTTTGAAGACAACTTAAAAACTAAGCAACATGATTTATTTCTTCATATGTTGCCTATTTTCATTTGGACTTTAGTGCCAAAATCCTAAAGGCGTCCAAAAAAAGTATGAGTGATCACCTGCGTTTAATTGTATTGGCTAGCAGAGTTTATGAACCCTCAAGGGACAACATCCATAAACGTGTGGAGTATGCGTGTGTGCGGCGGCCAGACGCACTTAGCGCTCATTTTCAATGGGGCGAGCAGCTGAGCAAAGTTCACTTGTGTCTGCAAATTTTAAATTGGAAGGAGGAATTAAATGGTTTTGGCCTCTGCGCTCCTGCATCTTGCCAGTGGAGGGTTTAGCGAACCTGAACCCCAAGATGGGCATCGCTAATAACATCATCTAAAATCTATTTCCATCTCCACCTGATGTCAGAGGAATGCAGTCTCTGGCCCAGAAAGGGTCATGATGGTCATTCGAGAACACCCTGTTGTTTTTGGGGAGGTAATTTCTCTCTAATGATCTTGCAGATAATGACAGATTTTATTTCATTAATAATTTATGTCCAACCTTAATTTTATTTAACTTGTAGTGTTTCATAAGACACATCGTCCGTTGCTTTATCAGAGCATCACCAAGAGAATGCAAACAAACCGCATGAAACTTAATTCAACCGTAACAAATGATAAAAAGTCAGACATTTATATAAAAATGCCTGTATTCCACGGCCCAGCTAAATGTGTAGAACTCATTTTGCCAAACTGAAGACAAATTGAACGCAAATTTGGAATTGTTGTTGCCATTGTGTGGAGTTCACAACCCGTTGAACATTAACGATGTGTATTTGCAGGGTCCAAAAACTAAATGAGAGTGCAAATATGGTTTTGGCGACTAAATAAAATGGCGTTTCAGGCCATTTATACCAGAAGTTTGTTTTCCCGGTAATTCCAGACTGCCATGTGGCGAGACATTATTTGCGTTAAGCCCCTGAAAATAATACATAAAAATCAAAATCGCATCAAGATCTTGATGGTTTTATTCAAGGTTTGTAATATGATGCTGGAAGTGTGGAACAGTCACTGCTAAGGACAATCTGTTTATTTATTTCTATTTGTAATAAGGGCTACAAAAATATATTTTGATGAAATAATGCATATACAGTTCTGTGGTTGGTAATAAATATTTGTGGATGGAGAATTTCCTTTTTGTAAAAAAAAGTTTAGAGTCAGAAAGATGTTTTAATGTTTTTGTCTCTCACGGTCATCAAGGCTTCATTTATTTGATAAAAAAAAATACAGTAAAATTGTGATATTGTGAAATAGTATTACAATTTACAATAACTGTTTTCTATTGTAATATATTTTAAAATGTAGTTTATTCCAGCATCATTACTCCAGTCTTCAGTGTCACATGATCCTTCAGAAATCATTCTAATATACTGATTAATAGTATTTTTAATATTTTTGTGGAAACCATGACTTTTTTTTTGTCAGGATTCTTTGATGAAAAGAAATATCAAAAGAACACTTTACTTGATTTTTTTTAAAGGCCTAAAATCTTATTGACTCCAAACTTTTTTATATGCTATGCATATTTCACCAAAATATACAAAATATATTTTATAATGCAGAATACAGTTCTGTGGTTGTTAGGAATTATTTATAGATTTTTTTGCATCAAAAATACATTTTGGACCCCATTTATTTGTGTTTCAGGTGGTTTATCGGTGACTGGTCAGAATGTGGGAAGACCTGTGACGGAGGCGTCCGAACACGCACTGTTTTGTGTATCCGTAAAATCGGACCCGCCGAGGAGGAGACCCTGGAGGACAGCCACTGTCTGACCCATCGGCCAATAGAACAAGAGTCCTGCAACAATCAGTCCTGTCCGCCCCAATGGGTGACGCTGGACTGGTCTGAGGTGACTCGATGTGTTCATGTATCTGTATTTCCTCTAAAATGCCTGGTAATCTTCTTGTTTTAATATTGTTGTGTTTTTGTTTATAGTGTACCCCAAAGTGTGGCCCTGGCTTCAAGCACCGCATAGTTCTATGTAAAAGTAGCGACCTGACCAAAACCTTCCCACCAGCCCTGTGTTCTGACCACAACAAACCTCCAGTCCGTATTCGCTGCAGCCTTGGTCGCTGTCCGCCGCCACGCTGGGTCCCTGGAGAATGGGGACAGGTAATACAAGTTTACTCATCCACAGTTTTATTCATCCTGATGAGGACAGTTTAATACAATCAGAACGTGGAGATGGCCTAAAAGGTTCCAGGTTGCTTTTGGTCTGTTTCTGTTCACTTTGAGTTCATCTGTGTGCTAGGAGTCTAATCTATATACAGTCTTGCTTTTCTGGGAAACTGGACCAAAAACATTGACGAGTCATTCATTTACTCACGGAGATACAAAATCTCCCTCAGTTGAAATCGTGGTCCAGGGTCACAGAAAGGGCACTTTAGCATAAGCAATTAAAGGGGCAGAGGGGGTTCGAGGTTCCAGAACCCAACTGTTGCGCTCTTTAGAAGCAAGTCCCATCCTACTTTTTTCTCTGATTGAATATTGCTTCATTTAAAATTGGTTGTGAATACAGTTTCAAATTGACTGTAAAATGCAATCAAATTCAGGCTTGAATATACGTATTTCAGGTGTCCTTATGATTTAGAACAAATAAAGAAAACAGTTTTGTCTTTACAGCAATTCCTGGTCCAAAAATGCAAAGGCTGAGTAAAGACCGTTTTAATACAGCGTGAAAAAGACCATGCGTTTAGTTGACGTCAACAGAATTTACACTCGCATGATAAACTAGTGTCTCTGGAAAGCCAGTGACGTGTTTCCGTGAGTGACAGCGAGTATAATAGCCCAAGAGTGTGTAAGTGGTAGTAATATCATCCAGATTGTTTGAAGTTTATCTCTGCAGTAGACAAGGTTTTCTGTCAGTGCCAAGAATATGTTTTAAAAAAGACAAAACACATCACTTGCAGACAGATCCTGTGGTTTCTCTTTTTAAAATGATGTTACGAACAGAATAAATGTGGTGGCTTATTGTTAAACTTTTTAAAAATGCCACAAACAAAAGATGGACAGGTAGTATTCAATAAGGAAAAAAATGTAGGGCAGAATATGATCTTATCCTTCAGGAATTGATTTCTGCAATGTATTTTTGCATTTTTCTTTGGTTCCCTCGACAAAAAAAAAAAAAAAACAATACAATTTTTTTGTTGGCTTTGGATTCAGTGCAGAAAATAAGATCTGTGCCCAAACAAATGTTTATGACACATTTTAGTCACACATTTTGTGATGATCTTCAACAACTAAATTTATATATATATATATATATATATATATGTGACCCTGGACCACAAAACCAGTCTTAAGTGGCTGGGGTATATTTGTAGCAATAGCCAAAAATACATTGTATGGGTCAAAATTATTGATTTTTCTTTTATGCCAAAAATCATTAGGATATTAAGTAAAGATCATGTTCCATGAAGATATTTTGTAAATTTCCTACTGTAAATATATCAAACCTTAATTTTTGATTAGTAATATGCACTGGTAAGAACTTCATTTGGACAACTTTAAAGGCGATTTTCTCAATATTTTGATTTTTTGCACCCTCAGATTTCAGATTTGCAAATAGTTGTATCTCATCCAAATATTATCCTATCCTAACAAACCATACATCAATGGAAAGCTTATTTATTCAGCTTTCAGATGATGTATAAATCTCAATATCGAAAAATTTACCCTTATGACTTGTTTTGTGGTCCAGGGTCACAATACATTATATATATATATATATATATATATATATATATATATATATATATATATATATGTAGCCATGTGATATCGCTATGTATTGTATGATCAGATTCTTGGCTGCAGGCATGGGGTCGCAGGCAATTACACAGCCAGGGCCGCTCTGAGCCAACTTGACGCCTAGGCAAATCCCCATTGCTGCCCCCAAATTTTATATATATATATATATATATATATATATATATATATATATATATTCTTTTCAGACACCAGTTTCTTGTCACATTCAAATTGGTTGTCATAGTAACGACACTAATTTGTGGAGATTGAGTTCCACAAATGTGAATGCATTATTTGTAACTTGACTTAAGATAAACATTTTTATTATCTGTAATATCATTGTGTTGCCACTAGATGCCTGTATAGCCCTATGTAACAATCCCTAGTAGCTAAGACATTGCACATAATTTACACATAAATCACACATAAATTAATTTTATTACATTTGGATTTGGATACATGTTTAGATACTATCAATGGCTACTTTTTGTCTTTATCTGTTTTTTGTTCAATTGTTTTGTTGTTGTTGCTTGAAACATTGATTTAAAGTGTCAGTTATTGCATTATTATTTCAGTCAAACCTATAAAACCCTTTGTTGCCCCAAACTACATATAAAAGCCTGATCAGTGGCATAAAAGTAATCAATGCAGCTTAATCCTTTGCTACTCATTAACGCGTGAACTTCCCCTTTAAATAACGTGACGCTCTGCCCTCTGTGTATGACTTAAGTGCTGTGTTAGAAGTGAATGAATTGATTCAGCATTTCGACACCTCCATAAGGATGTATTAAACTCGACAAAGCGGTTTAATAAAGGATGTATTGATCTCGTGAATTAGCGAATTTTACTATACCAATATTTTTTAATTGGCTGTTAAAGTTTATATGGGAATATTACATGACACGCTGATCCTTTAACAATGCATTGGCGCAAAAACGCACACCTTTTGGACAAATCTCACAACATGATTTATCAACTGCCACAAATACTGCCTAAACAAAATACTGATTTTGTGCACTTTATTTACTAAAAATATTTTAAATTGGCCTTTGAGCTTAGCTTTACTGCATGGCAAAAAAAAATAAAAAATAGCGTTACCTTGCCAAAGCACTGACAGCGCCCCTTGATCTAATG
Organism: Tor tambroides; assembly: GCA_021397915.2. Lineage (NCBI taxonomy): Eukaryota > Metazoa > Chordata > Actinopteri > Cypriniformes > Cyprinidae > Tor > Tor tambroides. The sequence goes on along the minus strand of JAFVLL020033443.1, from coordinate 144,770 downwards.
GCGTTGATGAGCTCTCCAAATGCAAGCATGCAACAATCAGGCAGCAATTGACAGCGCTATGATCCAGTGGCATACAGGCATCGTCAGATTGACAGTACTCTAGGCCAATGATGTTGGGGATCCAGTGGGGGCGGCAATCATATTTCAGGGTGACCGTGCCACTCCCTGCTAAAATGTAGTGCCAGTACGTGCGCTCATTGGCACCCCTTCAGCTGGTGGCGCCCTAGGCGACCGCCTAGCTCGCCTATGCCTAGAAACGGTACTGATTACAGCCATGCCGATATAGAGCTGATATAGATCTAATGGCGTAGCATGTTACTAAAATCACTAACACACACAAACACACAAATTAAACCTTATGTTTAACCATAGAGACATCAGAGTGAGTAGCAAATTCCAGAAGATCTGCTCTCAGTGGGTTCATGAGCGCTGAATGGCTGCTGATGCCCTGGAGCTCACATCTCCAAAAACATTGAAGCAAATTTTTAATAGACGTTATCTTTATTAACAAACTGCATATTTGAAGTCTAAACAAGTACAGTTTCACCTAAAAAAAAAATCTTAAAACTACATTCCGTGACAAAAACAGTATTATTTATGAAATTATACTGGATTTGAATATCCGCGATGGCACTCACTGTGAGAAATACCGCAAGCGGAGTGATACAAACAGTGAAACGGTTGGAGTACTGTTATCACTAGAATATCACACTCCTCTCAGCCAATCAGATTCGAGGACCGGAAAGAACTGTTGTATATAATCTAATATAAACCATCAATATTGGCTTCATGTAAAGTTCTACACCACTTATAAGTGATAATGAAGGTTACAAAATCAACAATAATTTTATGATCTGAAAAATGTCCAGATTTTTCCATCTACCTGAATGAAGCTACAACTACTGTAGTACAAGTTTTGCCATCCCATGATTCCTGCAGTGAACTGGGACTCTCATAATGGAGAGGCTGTTGAAGGGAGCCGTGGACCAAAAGGTCACTGGTTCAAATCCCACTTAAGGCCCTCACTGACATATCCCGTCTGTCAGGGGCTTGTGCTCTAATAAAGTCTGTTTAATTTAAAGGGGATGAAATGGGAAGGCTGCTGGAAACTCATCTGAGATGTCTGCACTCCCAGTCCCGTGAGGGGTCCTTCACTGTGGGTCTTACATGTGTTTATGACTAAATCCACATCAGATCCTTGTCTTGGCATGCGACGTCAGCGTTTCTGTGGCATTCACGCTAGGCGCTACAGCAGAGTGACTAATGAGCGAAATTTGTGTATTGTATTGAGTTGCTAGGCAACTCTTTGGTTTTTCCATTGAATCACTGAGCTACATCATGGTAGGAGACTACTGGAATACATCTCAGTTTCACTTCAGACAGTCGCAATTTACTCCCTCCAGCAACATCGAGACCTCTAATGTAGAACAGCTGACAGTAGTCAGAGATTCAATTAAACTATTACAATGACATTCCGCGAGTAGCTCTCACTCCTTAGTTTTGAAGCACTGAGTTTGGACCAGAATTCACAAGCGTGCCATAGACCGCCTGATGCACGCTGCACACAAACATGCCAAGAGCAGACTAAAATCACTTATACCAGTCTGATTGACTTGGCCTCTACACAATGGACTCTATGCACACTACAGTCTCAGCGCCAAACGAGTTTCCGATACAATATTCTCCCATAGCAAACTCTGGTAGTAGCAAACTCTTTCTGTCATATTTCTAATAACTGTTGATCATAACTAATTATATTATTTCATTTATTTTATATGTTGAATATTATATCTATATATTAGCAACTATGGTATGCATAACATTTTAGTAATGAGTTCTAAAAGCTTTAAATATGTTTAGTGTGAAGGTGGATCATCAATATTTCTTTGTCTTGTACCTCCCACAAGATTTAATTTTGTGCATATTTTTGTGACCATTGAGTGCCGCTAAATGCGGAAGCAATCATCTATAAAGTACATTTATAGAAGGCAACGTGTTTTTATAATTATAAGAAATAACCAGTTGCTAAATTTCACTGTGGTTCTGGCATTCAAGAGAGAGTTCAAGAGAGAGTTTTGTTTGCAATACTTGGTAGAAATTAAAAAAGATATATCTTTGAGCACACCTTAATAGTCCACTTTATTTCAGAATTGCATTTTATTTCAGATTTTCTTGCCTATGTAAATCAAACTAACCATTGTTGGTCGTGTTATATACATATAGATGAACCTCTTCCTGTTTAAGTCAATGGTTCCTGGCTAGAATAGGTTGCAAAGTGGACAAGACTTCATGCTTGTAGACAAATGGGTTGAATATACTGTATATATAATTTTGGGCCAGTTACTGAAGTCTAACTTAATTGACTCATTGTGGCAAAGTGGCTTGAAAGATATTAACCTGGTTTTGCTTTTTATTCATACATGTTGTCTCATATTTAATCTCAAACATCTTCACTAGTACCGTTGTCTTTAAGATAACCTAGTACACTAACTTTTGGGGGAAAAGATGTTTGTTGTGGTGGAAGTGACATGACAACTGTGGTTTGATAATTTTTGAAAAATATTAATTATTTTCATAAAATAATTATTAAAATTATTTATTTCAGTCTTTGTATTGTCATGGTTTTAACTATGTAATAATTCATATTCTTCTAATAGATAGATAGGTTTATAAGTGAACGTCTGGGGCTGGGTAAAAGAATCAAATCTGTAGTTAAAAGTAGTAAAATAAATGTTGAAGGGTTGGTGAAATGTTTAAGAAAGAAAGTTAAAATCTGATTTGAAAATAAAATCAACAACAGTTCCCAGAGGATGAAGAAACTACTAGTAAAGTTATGAATAGTCATATCGGTTATCAGCAGATATTAATTTTTTACATTGCAGTCATCTAACACCCACATAAATTTCATCTTTAAAAACACTAATAATTTAGATTTCCTTTCATAATATAATTTCATATTGTACATTATAATGTACTTAAAATTCAGTTGTACCATTTAAAACAACTGATTTTATTATTGTATTAATTTATTAATAGAAATAGAAAGAGAAAATAGAATAGAATGTTAATATCAGTATCTGTTGTAATATCTCTGCATCCCCAGTTATGACGTATGTACTGTATTAGAGGCTGTACTAAAGGCTCGCCGTGTGTTTTTGCAGTGCTCTGCTCAGTGTGGACTAGGGCAGCAGATGCGGACGGTTCAGTGTCTGTCATATACGGGACAGCCCTCCACCGAATGTCCAGAGTCACTACGGCCAAGCACCATGCAGCAGTGTGAAAGCAAATGTGACGCTACACCCATCTCTGGTGGCGACGGTAAGTCAATCACCCTTCCGCTAATCCCGTGGCTTATGAGCGTTTCGTATGAGCTGCATCTGGCTTTGATCACAGTGTTGACATTTACAAAGTTTGTGGCCTCTGTGTTCAATTTTGAATTAACAAAGGATTATATTGTTCTGTTCTTGCCTGTTATTAACTACCTCAGTTTGGAATCGAGACGGGACACTATTTAGGCGATCCTGGATTCAATAAAACTTCCATGACCCTCGCGAGACGGATCCCTATTCAGATTCCTTCACTGGGGAAGCAGCGTTAGATTATCTCTCCGAATGGACCCTAATAGGATTAGTTGTATCCTAATCAACAGCAGTGACAGAATGTCTACTTTCATTGTCATCAGCCATGGCAGTTTAAAGAGTCTAATAAGGAAGACATATTAATTGAGGTAGGGCCAGTTAGCAGGATCAGCACACTGCCACACTAATGCAGATGGCCGTCTGCCCGCGCCGTGAATCAGGTCGCTCTCTTTTTACGCTTAGATGCTGTAATTACCATAAGAGGCTTGTGTCCAGGCCCTGAGTCATGGCCTCTTTTGAAGGAGAACTCAGAGATTTGGCTTTGACACAAAGGAGGTCTATTAGCTTTCCAGTGCTGCAGGGTCATGCAAGATTCTGTCCCTGTCCTACAGAATCCCCCTTGGACCCAAAAAGAACTTTAATTGGTACTCTATCCAGTGCCTGTTTAGAAATCCCACAGAATCACCTTTTCATGTAAATGTAAATACAACATTTAATATCTTTTGACTGTTTGACAGATACAGGCATGTATTTGTGATGATTTCCCCAACAGCATAGTGTCACATTTTAGAACAATTAGTGGAGTGACCATCAAGCTGCTAGATTCAATTCAGATTTCACACCTAACCACAGAAATACCCTGGCTAGTCTCGCATAGCCAGACCTTCAGACTGATGGCTGGGAACTTTGGCCGCTTTGAATGGCCAAGGCCCACCCAAGAGGCCATTTGACTGATAGGTAAAGCAACCAGTCATGTTTCGTTTTGTTCCGCATCATGTTTTGGGGCGTGGAAATGTCACCACAATAACAGACCGGTGTGTAAAACTCTCAGACATATTTTAAAGATTCTATGCCACAAATTTTAAATTGTTCAAATACTTTTGAAAATCCAGCGTTTAGTTGATCCTGACAAGCGCTCATTGTCACAGTTGTAAACACGACAGCTTTCTTCTCTCGTGAGGGGGTTTGGTGCCACAGCATTTTTGTTTCCAGGCGGAACGTTAAAGAACGTGACACACACGTCTCCCGGAAATCCTGTATAATTCAACCAATCCGAAGACGACTTCGAAACTCCTAAAGTGTTTCCAGATAAGTGTGCCATATGCATCAGACGTTCAGCCAACAGTCCGTGGACGTGACGTCTGAGGCTGAGACTATACCCTGGTTAACCGACTGTCCTTCATATTCACTCAAATGTAGGGCCCTATGATTATTGCTATGCGGAAAACATGGACGGAATCACGGAATCCAGTCATAAAAATGGAATTTACTGTATAACGTGAAATGTCACGGAATTTGCTAAATTTTGGATGAACCAAAAGTAGGTCCGTACACTTAAATTAAAACGCGATATGGACTAGTGTCTGTGAATATTAAGCTGCAAAAATACAATTTAAATACGAATCCTGCATGTCCTGCGTGTCTCTGTGTGAATGAATGGTGCTGACGCGCAGTACATACTGAAGCGCGCGTGACCCTCGCGGTGTTTTTAGTCTCTGCAACCTCAATATGAGTACATGAACACGTGAAGAAAATCTCTAAAACTGCTCTGAGAGTCACTTCATGAGCATTTTACCATTTCTTTTGAGTAAACAGAAACTTAAAGGGTTAGTTCACCCAAAAATTAAAATTCTGTCACGTCGTTCCGAACCCGTAAGACCTTTGTTCATCTTCGGAAAACAAATTAAGATATTTTTGATGGAATCTGAGAGCTCTCACCCTCCATAGATAGCAAGGATATTACCACGATCAACGCACAGAAACGTAGCGAGGACATCAGTAAAAAAGTCCATGTGACATCAGGGATTCAACCGTAATTTTACGAAGCTACAAGAATACTTTTTTTGCTCAAAGAAATCAATAATACACAAATTAATCAGCAATTCTTCTCCCTGAGTTACCGTTTTCCGCCGTTTTGGAGAGTACCCCAGAACGTAATTGTATTCAGCGTTGTTTATGTTCAGTAGACAGCGTGCGCTGATTACGTTGATTACGTTCTGGGGGACTCTCCAAAAGCTCTCCAGCTAGCCTGCTATCTTCCCTCACGAAATTTGTTTGTTTTTCTACAAATATCATGGTTAAACTATTGTTAGTGTAGCAAAACCATGGCTAATTTGTGGTTACCATGATCTAACTATATTAACCATGTTTTTTAGTTTTTTTATTTGTAGTAAAACCGTGGTTAACTTCCATAAGGATTAGCATATTTATCATTCTAATTATCCTTCTAGCTTAGCGTGTCTGCAATTTACTACACTACTACTACTTATTTGTATTATTTACTATTTGTAGCTACCTCTGCTATAAAAGGATTACTGGAAAGACTAATAACTTGATTAACAAGAAGAAGATACTGTAATAGGGATAGAATCTTACACAACAAAAATTATTAGTGGAAATTTGTTATGTTGCATCTGATTAGGACAACATGTAACGAGGTTAGCACAGACAGGAAATAAACATTAGCATAGGCCAGGTTGTAAAACATCCACCTGACACTGTACCAACATTCAGTGTCATTACAAGCATGACAGGACAGTGAGTTTTATATGGGCCACTAATTATCATCCACACGATGATGACATATTTTAAGTCTTTCCATTGCCGCTCCCTTTCACTAGCATACGAAAACTTGAGCCGCTCACCCCTGCACTGACTACCACCTAGATTCACACAGACATCTGAAATATGACTCGCATTCTAAGAACCCAAAAGATGGTCCTCCAAACATGCTTTAATTAACAGCGATGAGGGATATGAGTAAAACTTTCTTCAATGTAGTCAATATAGAAACTCTATAAAGACTAGTTTCAAAAGGCTAGTTTAATTACTTTAAGCTTGTTTGGTTTCAAAGTAGCTGGTGTTTATTCCAATGAAGAGCTCATGAGAGATTTAAGAGAGAGAGCTGGGCCCAGCAGTCTCTGGGCTCTGATCAAAGTCCTGAGTCACTGTTCCACACAGACTTGCCTATCATATAATTGGATAGTGCAACCAAAATTAAAAGTCTGTCATGATTTACTTGCCTTCATGTCATTCTAAACTCATCTGACTCATTTTTCTTTAATGATACCTTTATTCTGATTTCGGAGCTTGGACAGTCCCAACACAAATTAATCTTTTGTTCCACTAGAGCAAAAAAGTCATATGAGGGTGCATAACTAATGGCAGACTTTTCATTTCAGGGCGAACTATCTCTTTAACAAGCTTTCAAGTTTCCCCTCTGTGGTTCCCCAGTATCAACCACTTACTCACTCCTTCACGTATCCTTTCTCATTCCACCTTTTTTTCTCTTCCCCTAGAGTGCAAAGACGTAAATAAGGTGGCATATTGCCCATTGGTGCTGAAGTTCAAGTTCTGCAGCCGTGCGTACTTCAGACAGATGTGCTGCAAGACGTGCCAAGGACACTGACCCCGTGGAGAGAAGCAGAGACAGATGCTGCAACGAGGAAAGAGAGAGAAAACTGGCAGAGAGAAAAGTCAATGCTGGGCACAGAAGAAAGAAGCCTCTCTCTCGCTAATCAACACACACACAACTGCTTTTAGCCCTGTGGAACCCAAACCACTGCTCAGCACTGCGCTGACACCTGTTTTATTTTCACTTCTGTGAAGTGGGAATGTATAAAATGATCATTATTGTTGTTATTTTTATAATAATAATAATAATAATTGCTATTGGTTATTATTATTATCAATGTCTTTCTGTTGTTATAATCCAAAGTGCTGGACACAACACTCACAGAAATAGCACGGCAGAGGTTTACTTCAAGGCGCCCACATAAGGGAGTTCAGGACATTGGTATAACCCCGGGTCTTGCATACACACTTCTAACATGGTTCTGTTGGCAACACTGCATTCAGGAGCATTCAGACCGACAATGATTGCTCACACTGGCAGCATCGGATCGATTGGAAGTCATTTGTTTTCAATAAGAGTTGGCGATTTGAGGCAACATGAGTGTCAGAGACAGTTGATGGTGTGACAAAGTACCGTAACCAACAACCGGAGTGCAGACACTGTCATTCATGTGATCCGGCATCTGATAGGAACATTTCCAAGCATGGATAGTACTGAAACTTAGTGACTGCAACATGCATTAGGTTTAAGGTAAAAATAACAATCTAAATTTTCCACCCAAATTATATTTTTCACTCCTAAAATCAAAGAAGCATAGATCAGGGGTAACCAATCCTGCTCCTGGAGAACTGCAGACTTCAGTTCCAACCTGCTTCAACACACCTGCCTGTTATTTTAACTAAACTCTGCAGGGTGGTAGCCCTCCATGAGCAGGGTTGGTATAGATTGAATTGACTTTTAGTTTTTGATTGAAAGTACAGACCAGGGCTGCGTTTCCCAAAAATATCGTAAGCCTAAATTGATCGTAGCTCCATTGGTGGCAATGGGTCTACGATGTACTTAGGCTTACGATGCTTTTGGGAAACACAGCCCTGGAGTGTCCAATCCTACTCCTGGAAGGGTCAGTATCCTACAGGGTTAGCGCCTACCTGCCCCAGCACATGTCTGGAAGTTTCTAGTCATCCTGATGATCCTGATTAGCTGGTTCAGGTGGGTTTAATTGGCATAGGAGCTGAACTCGGGCTGCATTCCACTTCACTTTTAGTCAAACTTCCCTAAGCACTTCCCCTCAGGCGAATCCCCACTGCCATTTTAAAGTGCGTTCTACTTCGTTAAGTCAACAAGGGACGTTTACAGAGAGCCTCAACCCCTCGATTTTTACTAAGGGTGCTTGGTGTACACTTCAGGCAGCTCCATGTACCAGAATGCAACACGATTGTGACGTCACCTCAGATCGTGTTTAATTTACCCCCACAAGTCTGATATAATAATTATTATCTAAATATTAAAAACAGTCCAAGCATAGCTATACATATATGCTGCATGAAACTAAATTGTAAGGGGGAAAAAATGTAAATAAATCAACTCCATAGCGGATTCCAATTGATCAAGGGTTTAGGACGTTCCATTTTAGCCCATTGTGAGGATTCTGCCAGTAGTGGTCACTCGTGCAACATAATCAATGACATACATCCGAATCAATGAGACTGATGGAGGTTAGCAAGGGAAGGGCATAAAAACGAAGTGGAATACAGCCAGTGTAGGACAGTGGCAGGATTGGACACCCCTAGATGGATAGTCAATGTTGTTCAGATGGAGATCGCACTAGATATGCATTGGTTTAATTGAAATCCATAACTTGGAACTTCTATGTACATTTATTCACTTGGCAAATGCTTTTTTCCAGAGCAACTTCGATTGCATTCATAGTTTACAACCCTTGACCTTGGCATGGCTAGAGTCAGGCTCTACCAATTGAGGAACTTCTAAACTTATAGACTAAAGTTGTTTTGACAATAACTTTGGAAAGTAAGATAGAGACCCAAGGGCCAAAAACAAACAGGGTAGTGTGATTGGGTTCTTTGGTACTGAATTTGTGCAGAAGAAATCTCAATTAGAGCTTCAGAGTCCAGATGTTCAGTTTAGTTAGCCACCTGTTTTACTGAGCTGAATCACATGACCACAGGCCAAAGAATTCCACCATTGTCTGACACTCGAACAAGGCCTGAAAATCAGATCAGTTCCAAAGGGACGTTTCTACTATTGTGTCTCTAGAATTATTGTGGACACCAGAGAGACATTAATTGCGATTCTGACGTGATTCTGCTTTATGGATCCATATTCTGCTTTAAATTCTAGGGTTCTGACATCTATGCGTCTGTTCCGGGGACCAGCGTGTTCCAGACGCAATAATTTTCACATAAAATGCGTGCTGCAGCCACACTCCACCACATTATCAGCAGAATACACAGACAATCCATCAGCACAGGGTTTACTTGCTTGGAGATCTCCAGGTCTGTGATGCTGATGCATTAGTAAAGTTAAGTGAAGGGCCAGTGCCTGGGTAACCTGCCAGACCCCGCAGATCCGGTCTGCCATCGACTACCTCCAAAACACCCCCTCTTCCTCCTTCCCTGAGATCACAGTGCTTCCAGCCCACACTCTTAAACCCTCCACACTCAATGGTGCTTTTCTTTCCTCAGTGGAGGTCTGTTTGTTCCACTGCCCTTCTTTCGCTCATCTTTTGAGTGGGCGGCTCTTCTGGCCCCATGGTGCTATAAGACCTTGATGCATTCTGGGTATGCGGTCTGACAGAAAACCAAGAATACTTTAGCTCTGTTCCAAATCCTAGTGAGCTCCCTACCTAGACCATCTTTTTAAGGCATCATAGGCGTTTCTGGTGCAATGGTCATTCCAAAAAGTTGGCTGTTCCTTTTTATGACACCTTTTTTTTTTTAACAAATTTAAAGGCAGAATCACATTTCTTTTGTAAAGGCAATCCCAGAATGCATTGCTCAGTGTCAGACAAAGTGAAAAATATGTGCTATGCATTTTTATGCTTGTTGGACTATTGTGTCATTAGCTTAGCTACTGGAATCAATTGTGCGTCATGTTTACTGTGCACTTTACGAATGCTATTTGTATGGCATGTGGGGTTGTTGCCTACATAATGTTGCAAGTCAGTCAATCAACAGGTCCTATTCCCGTTACAATGCTGCTTTAGGCCTGAAATATACTCTACACAACCATACAAATGCAAATTCTAGCTAAGCTCAATTTTACATGTTGCGTTATGAAACGTGTTGGCCCACGTCGCCACAAGTGGTGCTATACTGTTACTGCTAGAACAAATCAAGAGCACATGCTAAGTATGTTCAACAGGACCGCATGTTAGCATACTTCCCTAAGTCATGTTTCTTGACATGGAAAGCAGCCGACTAAGCCACACAAAGAAAAGCAGCTTGCTAGGTTTTGGAACAAAGCTTTTGTCTGTCTTTCTTTCTGTCCTTTTACTTCACATTGGTTTATGTTTGTAAACTTTCCATCAACTCCATGTTGCATTTTTCCATCATCCATGTCTGAGTGACTTAACCCTGCTCTCTCTTAGCCAAGGGAACAGCAAATGATAGAGCATCAATTTTAGATCTCACCTTTGTTACGGAACACAATAGATTAATGAAATTGAGGAGTTATGGGACATTTTAATGTTTTTTTAATCATACAACCATTCTACTTTTGCTGCTGCTACTCTTTTGTAGCCACAAACACAATATTAATCGATTATGTATTATGAAATGTTTATACTAGGATTATTCAACAGTGAACATTGAACAGCGGAACTGTAGGTCCAACATGCTGAGCATCCTGTAAAATCCTAAGGCTTGAAGTACAAGTTTACTGGCTTTTGGACCCGGACTCTCAATAAGACACTCAATGAAACTGGTACTGATAGCTGTGAACTTGTGTCTTTGAATGTCACATTGTTTAACCTGTACCTATAGAAGAGAGTTTTGCATTTTTTGTGAATAGTTGCTTACATTTTATATTCCGTATTAGTAATGTTGGTACACTGTTACTAATTTTTTTTTTTCATTTGTAAATTATATGCTAATTTATTGCCATGTGTCACTTGTCTTATGTATGTTTCACTGCATGCAAACTGAAATCTAGTCTAGTGAAATCGATGCAGTGGAATAACACCCTTCACGATCTTGTTTTAGTCTTGGTAAAATGTGAGTTTGAATGTGTCTTATTTGCTACTAGAGCGCTCTTAAAACAACATCAGAATGCTTTTGTGTGAGTCGGTGCGTTTGAGTGTGTGTATGTTGATATGGTATTGCTGCACTGTTTCTCGAGGGCCAGTGCTCACAAAAATAATAATAATAAATAATGGTAAATGGTGTCAAAGGGTAAGGACAAAAATATTCCCGTAATAACTTTAACATTCTCAGTCCTTTGGCTTGTACCCTTGGTGAATCCAACAGTATGTAATGGATCCTGAATAAAATGACTTTAAAAGGGTTGTGTTTGCTTAGATGTTCTTTCCTGTGGTCTCCCACAAATGGCTTAAGTATATCTAAATGAGTGTACTGCCTGAGAACAACAGGCTCTTTCATTAAAGGGATAGTTCACCCAAAAAGAAAAATGCTGTCTTCATTTACTCACTCTTGTGTCATTCCAAACCCGAAAGACTTGCTTTCTTGCATCAAATACACAAGAACATATTGCTGAATGTACAGAGTGTTCTGAATCTTTATTTAAAGGAAAAAAAGTCAGAATATGTGTGTACTTTTTAATGTCTAGCAGAGTATAAAGATGCCTTTGCCCACATGGTGTGTAATTACGACAAGTACTGGCTAAGAGGACCATGCTCACAAGCCAAATATTGACCCCCTGACAGAGATGGAGATGATTGTGTTCTTCACAATGCTTCATGGAATTCACCCTATGCCAGGAGTTTGATTGACAGGCGATCTGGCCAATCATAATGGAGAATCGGCCATTTTGTCCAACAAACAAACCAGACAACAGAGTAGATAAACATCATGGACTTAAATTTGAAAAAAATGGTGTGTATTGCGTTGAAGGTCCAAATTGCAGTTTCAATGCAGCTTCAAAGGGCTCTACAGGATCCCAGCCGAGGAATAAGGGTCTTATATAATGAAACGATCTCTTATTTTCTAAAAAAAAAAAAAAAATTACTTTTTAAACACAAATGCTTGTTTTGCACTAGCTCTGCGATGCGATTGTGTAATCACGTTGGAAAAGTCATGTGCAGTTAATTCTTTGTGTATTTCGGTTAAAAAAAATAGGGTAGGGCAAAAAACTCATTTTCTCCTCCAACTTCAGAAGTTAAGGTTTAGGTAAGTTTATATGTAACTAAAATTTCACTACAGACCTTAGTCAGGTTAGACACCATATTGAATTTTCACCATACCACAGGTGAAAATGAGGTTGTAAGGGATAGACTTACAGTCTTTACAATTGCAAAACTGTTTAATGGAGTTTATGACTAGTACTTTTTTCAGTTTGTACAAAGCATGTACTTCTATCCCTCACAACCTCGTTTCCATTCCTGTCAAAATTTGCTTCCCTAATTAAAGTCTGTGGCCAAAATGAATGAAATTTACTTTTCAAAAACCCACCAGTTGTGCTATTTGAACACCTATGCCCTACTTGGCGTGATGCTAATGCTAATGAATTACAGAGTACAGGTACTAGCTGCTCTGTTTTGTCTAAAGCAACTGCTTTTGAATACCTGAAAGACTGCTTGGGCTTCTGTCTCGTTTACTTGGAAAGAGAGAGGGAGAGCGATTGAAACGGAGACCGAGAGAAGATTAAGAACGTCTTAGCAGCTGGCTGCAACTGTCAGCTATAATTCGGCTGTTTACATGTCGACTCTCAGCATAGCCACAACAAAGACGAAGCAAGACAGCAGAGACACTTGCCAAGAAACAATTCCATTCTTTATCTCTTTGTAAACTAAAAAGACAGACTGAGATGTCAAACGAAATAATGATATAGCATAACAAGGCAGCCCTATGTATGCATGGAAGCCAAAAAATGGCTAGTTTGAAGCCGTTATGTTACAACTGCGTAAATGAACGTCAACACATTTCTGCCGATGGCAACATGTTGTGAACAGCATTTGGTTTTGCGCCCCCAAGAGCCGAGCATTCTCATTGTTAGCGTAAGGGGGATGTGCATAAGGCAATGGTGATCAAAGACATGCTGATGGCAAGATTGCACTTGCATTTTGTGCTTACCCAAAACAGATGTTTATCTTTGAAGGTTCTCAGAGAGGAACAAAGGCTTTGTTTACTTGGGAGTATGTGGCTGAGCGTTTTGCCTGAAAGTTCCTGACCTCAGGGGGTTTGGTTTAATGCTGTCCCTATGTGGTCTTACCCTAATGTAGACTAGCCGGTGATGTGGTCTTCTTCACTAAAGAGTGCTAAGGATGACAGTTTCGAGCTCAAACACAAAACCAGCCTTCTGTATCACACTTAAAATATTTGCACATTGGGTTTATAACAGATTAGGCAGAATAAACAAGCTTTCGAGACAAACGTTCAGTTCTGGCTCATGTGCGGAAGACTATAACAATGACAAATAACAATAGCTCTGTTCCAAAACCTAGTGAGCTCCCTATACCTAAACAGCATTTAAGTTGTGTTCTTGGCTGGTCAAAAAAGTAAATACTAAGATACCTTGTTTGACCAAAGATAAGGAAATCCCAGAATGCACTGCAATTGGATTATAGTGGGAAAAAACAAGATGGCAGACATACTGGTTTTATACTGTATGTGTTGTTCAAAACCAAAAGGTATTGATAAAATAGTTTAATTTTATTATAAATTGAGGTGACCAGACGTGCCACTTCCTAAGGACACGTTGTGCCCAGGATTTCTAAATTGCCTAAAATAACCAGGTGTTGGCTGTTTACGCTGCACCGATCGATCGTTGTATCATATCAAAGTACTGCGAGTGCGATTCGAAAGCATAAGGAGCCATCTGCTCTGCTCCTGGGCAGAACGTGTTCTCGGAAAGTGGCACGTATGGTCACCTTATTAAAAATTGATTATTTTACCAAATATTTGTGTGTGCAGGGAATTTTTGTGTAGGTTAAAGTGTTGTTAACTAAGCAACATACTAATTCTGTTGAAATCATTTGACACCCAGAGTCGCTGCCAATGTCATTTATGAAGTTTCATTTCACTTAGGTTGCTACCTTAGAGGCTGTTTACACTGCGCATTGTTGCGTTCCTGAACTGCATGTTAAGTTAAAAGTCAGGTTTAAGTCATGATACACCAAGCCAACATCAGAGAACTTTGAGTGACAAAAACAGGCTATTATCAGTCTCTATAATTAACTGTCTATTTAAAGAAGAATCCTCACCGAGTTGGTACATTCTGGTTCTCATCCCTTTCACACCTTTTTATCAAAACCACCTCTGATGTGCTAATGAGTTCCCACCCCCGTGAAGCCCTCTGTTCTTGGAAAGCACTTGTGCTGATATTTTCCTTCTGCCTTTAATGGGTTACAAAGCCTGATCAGTAGAATCACAGAATTAAAGTGTATATCCTTGTTCCAAAACCGATGGAGCTGCCTTAGCTACTTCCTACATAGAAATGCATTAAAAATAGATATGTAGATAGGAGCGCAATGGAAATGAACAGAAGCCATAATCAGATTAGTTCATAACTTTGAAGTTGTGATTTAATGGAAGTTGCAACCACTTACTTCTTCCATACGGTGACATACTTCCAAGTGAAATGGATTAGAAAACAGTGTAGGGTGGGACTTGGTTTTGTCCATCAGTTGATGATTAGAAGGAGGCAGATTTCAGTGCAAGCTTACAGTCGATTATAAGAAAGTGGCGGGGTTTATGCAGATTGGTTAAATTCTGCATATATCACCACAATGACTTTAAAGGTTTTGACACACCACACTGACAGTCTGACAATTTCAAGCCATCACTAAGCATCTGTCAGACCAGTTTTTGCAGTGTGTTCCACACCTTTGGCATTAGTTTTGGTTTCTTACTTTTTTAATGACGAATACAGACTGCCACTACAGTTCTGCCACCTGCAGTTAATTTCGCTCATGTAGGTGCAGAACATACATGCTAGTTGGCTGTTGACTGTAGTCTTCCCAGTGTCTTCAAATGCAAAAAATGCCTTTTTTTGTGGCATTTTTGCTTTTTTATTTTGATGGTACTGTTGAGTAACAAAAGGCAGCGAAGTGGGAGAGAGAGTGGGGGCAGGATCGGGAAAGGTCCACGAGTCGGGACTCAAACTTGGGACGCCCGTAGTGCAATGACACTATATGTCGACGTATATAAAAAACCCAGACATAAGGAATGCGAGGCAACAAAACAGATGTTAGTAGTATTCATAGCAGGGACATAAAATGCATGACTGCAAGATTGTTCACCCAAAAATGAAAATGGTGTCATCATTTACTCATCAGTTATTCATCATTTACTCACCCTCAAGTTGTTTCAAACCTTTATCATTTTCATTTGCAGAATACAAAGGAAAACATTTTAAAAACTGTCCTTTTGTCCATACCATCAGTGAAAGTCCATTGGGTCCAAATATTTAGTTTTGGACCCCATTCATTGTATGGACAAAAATAGTTAAAACAGTCTTTTGTGTGAGTAAATGACAGAATTTCTAGGTGAACTATCCCTTTATATTCTCTTGTCTAATTTTACTTCAGCTCGACTGACGCCATCTGCATCATGTTGGTACTGTATCCCAGTGATGCCAATCAAGAAAGATAAATCTCTTCAAACAGAGCTGTAACTTCCACAAATCCAGATCCACATGGGGTCACGTGCACTTGTAAGTACTAAATGGCACACAGGAACATGTCTGGGAACCTTTTAGAGAATTCATGATGTGCTTCAAAGAATTTTGGCTCTACTTGAGCAACTGTTTTCTAGATAAATCACACAGGGCTGGTTTTGATCTGTGGCAACTGAAAAGCCCCGAGCTCCCATAGTCTGTTTCTGTAAAGATACAGGAGCAGATATGCAGCAGGAAAATCCCAGACCACAGCTTCATGATCTACAAGGCTTCAGCTGTTAATGAATCAGATGCACTAGAAGCCGATATGATGAGGTGTGAGAAATAACGGCCAAATGAAAAACAGCTCTTCGCCAGGAACAAGAATCGCCACCCGGTTTTCCCAGCCCCGCTGAGAGCACCTCAAGTGTTCCGACAGAATTTGGTTTGAACAAACAAGCTTCCGCCAACAGCCCAGATGGTGTTGCTGGAGACACTGCACCCATGCTGGAGGAATGACACGGAGGAATGTTGCCCTGAGGTTGGAGGGTCATGTCATCATCAACTGCTATCTGCTGAACTCCTTCCAGCGGCTCTCCCGGGTTCGGATCCCAGCTTCTTTCCCACAGCTGACTGCCATATTGCAGTACTTTAGAGATGATCAAAGCCAAATGGCTACTGAGCCGACAAGCTGGACAGCATCAGTCTTGCTTCACATTAACAGAGCATGCTCTTACCTTTAGGAATACACTGGAAAACTGCATTTCACATGTGGGACAAAAATCTCAGCATTGTGGTAAAGGGATAGCTTACCTAAAAAGGAAAATTCAGTCATCATTTATTCCTTCATGTTGTTTCAAACTAGTATGCTGTTTTTCTCTTGAACACAAAAAGAGAATTCATTGTTACTGTTAAGCTCTGAAAAGAACAAAATGCACCACAGAATTAGTCTATATGATATATAACATGAATAATTATTCAATGATAAAGGCCCATTCACACCAAGAGCAAAGTAAGTCCACACCACAGTTATTCCAATATCGAAACAGAAGAACAAAATCATTAGAATCACTTTCAGAATAACTTTTCCAACTGATAAATGATAAAAACATTGACAGCCAATCAGAAAACAACAGACTAAGATGTCAAGCATTTAAAGCGGTAAATGCAGCGCGCTTATCATAAACAGAACATTATCATGAATGCTACTACAGTTGTTGTTAAAGTTATCTTTTTACTTTTCATTCTTGGTTTGAATGAGCCAGAGATCTCACACTAAATAAAAGTGTCTGAAACTAATGGAGGCTTGGGGCAAAAATGCATCTATAATGAACAAAAAAATGAACCCTCAGTTCAAGATATGTATGAGTCCTTGTTTTATATTCATCACATATGATATAGTTAAGCAATATCAAACAAAAAAAAAAAAAAGCTTGATTGCAAATATGATTCTGATTTTATACAACCATTAAAAAAACATTTTAGACAAATATAGTCAATATTGTACTCGTTTTTGCTGTTTCGGCAACAAAAATAGTTTCAAACAAAGCAAGAGCAGAAGTGCATGTCTCTGAACATTAGTGTTTTCTTGCTAAATGAATCTGAAAATCAGTTGAGTGAATGATTCAATGACGCATTCATGAAGGCAGTCATTTGCTTTGTTCCTGAATCATTTCTATATTCAGAATGTTATATTGAAACATAAGCTGTAAATACAATGTAAATGCATTCATGTCACCCCTGAGCTGCATTAAACAGTCTGTGTAAATATACTTAAATACTACTACTGCAGTGCAAAAATGAATATTGTCAGCACTAATTTCATTTGATTGGTAACATTTGGTAACATTTTGTGTTCATTTGTGACATGAGGATGAGATGATGACACAGCTATTCTTTTAACATGGCCAGATCAAAAATGAACATTGCTGTACAAGCAGTGTACAAGTCCAAGGTCACCTTGATGTCTCATTTTTGACGATATGTTTTACTGACTTTGAGAAGAGTGCGGGTAAGTAGATTAACTGTACTCAAATCAATAACCAATCACTTAGGCTAAAAGACGGCGGTAAAAAAAGGAGAGGGTGAGGGAGTGTAATGTCTTCCACTCTAAGCACATGTTGCTAATGGAATAGACGGGGACCGTATGAAATGAAGAGGACCTGCTGTCCTGCAGCCTCTAAATGCCTTTGCACTATTATTCTGACTCTTGAAAAGCAGACTGGGGTTTTCTGAGAAACATTTAGACTACCCTATGCCATTCTGTATGTCTTACTGTAAGGTTGATTTCAGAGGTCAGAGGAAAAAGTAAAACAGATCTGGCATTATGGGAGCTAAAGCATGTTGGCAGGTACGGATTCTGGTCAACACATCTGTATTGTTCACTATCTGCTCTTCCATTATCCTGTCGATCTCATCTCCATATCACTTTTGTGGCTTGAAGTAAACCTCCTTTTGTAAAACTCTCACGTGTGACATTCCTCCACTCTTTATTTTCAATCCTGGAGCAATGAAAAGAAGCATTTGCCACTCATTTCCTAACTCCAACCCTACAGCCAGAAACACATGCACGAAAGAACGCAAATGCAGATGGCCAGTGTTTTGCTGCTGCACAATCTCCTTGTCTTCATTGTATTGCTGTGACAGTAACACACTCCAGTACTCAAGGGGGCGATAGTTTCCTGTAAAAATCCGTATGCCTGTGCCAATGTTATAAGTGCAACTGGGATGAGTTCTAAATTCTGGAAATGAGTTTGCATTTTTGCAATTTCAGTTCCATCATCTCAAAGTCAATTGTTTTTTTAAAAAATTGGTTTGTGGTTAAATGTCTGAAAAAAACTCTGCCGTTAACAAGCTCAAGATATTTTCACATTTTATTCCACAACGTAAAATACATCTGTAATGCACCACTCGTGACTTTTTAAAGATTTTATTTGTCTTGAAAAAGGCAGTTACTAACAAATGGCTAAATGCGACTACAAAGGTTGTCAGGGACATTAAACATCACTACAACAAACTGGTAAACTAGTTATTTTCACAGCCTTGTTGTGTCTTGCAAACTCTAACTCAAACGTCTTGCTACAGTGGCGTACTTCGTTTACATCCTAACTTTAGTTTTTTTTTTTGTTTTCGTTTTTTTACTTTTTCTGACTGTATTTAGGATTTTAAATTAATAAAAGTTGTTAATTTGCGAAGATTATCTTGGGGAACAAAACATGTTCATTAAACTTCAAAGTTTTGTCGCTCTATTTCTCTATTAATCCAAAAGCCAATGAAAAAATCCTGTTGGGTTTTTGTTGAGGGAACCAGAGTAAGCACTTTATTATTCAGGTCTCCAGCAACAAACACGTCGGCAGTTTTAACTATGGTGGAGAATTACCACAGCCTACTAAAAATATCTTATTGAGAAACTGTTCTGTTTTTAAATTAACAACGTAACTAAAAGACGCCATACTATGGAACTGCAACACCACAACTGCAAAAAACCCAGTAATTCAGTTCTTTTTTAATGAATCAAACACTAACAGCATACAACAAACTGTAAGACTTGAACCAGTGTCAATACCTGCATCTAAACATACTGTGAAAAGTCAATAAATCTGAACAAAATAGACTCTAACCCCAACCTTGGCCTCACATTTGACAAACCACATTTGTACCAGTACCAATATATTAGTTTACAAAACAACTACAAAACTAATTGATTTTCCATTACTAATAAAAGTCACTGAGGAACTGAAGTGCTGTTGAGTGATGGTGCCCATCCTTAGAGTAAACAATGAGACTGGCCCAGAGAAGACAGCTGAGAAGCACTGCAGGGGCTGGATGTGCCTGAGTGAGCGTGAACAAAAATGTGTGGAGAGAAGCTGGAAGAGTACAAATTAAGGTGTTTCCTTGACAGCCAATAGAAGATAAGCAGCCAGTTGTTTCCTGGTCATCAGCCTTTTTTTATCCTTTGACCCAGGGCTCGGTCCACTGCACACAGGCCATCAAGGTTACAAGGGGCTTTAAACCCTCTGACGGAGACCCTCACATGATAACATTTCAGAAGTCAAATCCTACTCAATTTCTGTCAATGTGATTTCAGATTTACTAGCTAAAAATGATATTAAATTATACTAAATAGACCAATTCCAAGTACTCATTATCCTGAAGAGACATCCACAAATCACAGAATCACGTCATACCATGTTTACCCTGGAAATGTGTAACAGTGCAACAGACCTTAGTTTTGACTGCCCACTCCCATAACGTATAACGAGAATATTTTGTTATAAATTTCTAAAATAAAGCTTTTTATACTTTGACAACTAAAAGAGTTTGTGATTCGCAATGCTATGTGGGATCAATGTCGTTGTTAATACAAATGCAAGAACTAAAATAAATTGATTAATTTAAATTAAATTGAAATAAAATTAAAACTTTAATTTGTAAATTTAAATTTTGCCTTGACACCAAGAAAAAAAATGTACTACAATTACTTAAATTAACGCTGAAATAAATACATTAATTTAATTAATTGAAATTAATTAAAGCTTAGAAATAAAAATAAATTTCAAAAACATGTAAAATTACTAAAACTAAAATGAAACTATCAAATATCAATATATCAAATGATACAAAGCTTTAGTTTACAGTCACAATCATAATGCTTCTTTACTTCGAAATAAATGTAACGTGATTCATCTCAGAGCTGGTTAGTTTGGTTAGGACTGAAGTATAGCTCTATATAAAAATCTGTTAAAAAGAAAAACCATGACATTTAGGTAACATGATGTGAGAGAAGATATTTAACTGCAATTTGATTCCAATAAAGGATGCACACCTTTCAGCAGCCTCCGATCCAGAAACAGCAGTTTTGAGCTATGTGTCCATGGTATCCTAGTGAAACATTTGTGTTGACCTCATCTCAATCTGATGACAATAACACAGCAAGATAACAGCTGAAAAACAGCTCATGCACAGCATTACACAAAGGTAGTTAGTTCTGAATAAGCAAACAATATTCCATTCCTACCAAACTGCAGTACGGTGAAACAAAAAACAAAAAGGTTACAGTCCTATAAGAGGTTTACTTGTTTTTAATGATTGACCCTAGCGCTCAGTGGAAAGATGGCTTATGGAGACATCTAGAGTCCAGTACTTATACAAGCATCAGTGAGGGTGCAGATGTCCATCTTGGGTAATCTGGGCAACAGAGCGTCAATGTCAAGATTTTGTCAATGTATAACTTACTTTCCTCTGCGGAACACAAAACAAGATATGAACAATGTTTCAGCTGCTTATGTCCAGGCAATCAAAGTCAATGTGGTCCAAAAAACACTGATTGGACCCCATTTAACCCTTGTTCTCAAATCCTTTAGCTAATTTGGTGGTCCCAGTCAAAAATGACCAGCCTTTAAAAAAACTGCATGTAAATCTCTCATTATGCTATATTATCACCAAATCTCAGATTCAATCTTCTAATCAGCTTTTTTTCTTTCAATTAACACAAATTTTGTATTTCTTTTTTTTTTTTTTTAGGTTTATTGGTTGTAGGCCAAAGGAAACATTAACAAACAAAAAAAACAGACAGTTTTGGCAAAACACTCAAAAACTGAGGTGCATAATAATCTCAGATCAATGAGATCTACAATCAATTAGTTCCAAAAACAAATATGCAACCTGTGTTAATTTAAAGTTGATAAAAAGCTTGAATCCAAAAACATAGCATTAACAGGAAATTTACAAGCCATTTTTGTATGCCACAAGTAAACCACAAGCATAACAAGGGCCCTTATGAAAAATAACCATGGTTTTATTATAAAGTGTAGTAACCATGGTGCATTTATGACCATTTGTATAACCACAGTTTTACTACAAATACCATGGTTAAACTATGGCTAGTGTATCAAAACCACGGCTAATTTGTGGTTACCATGGTTTAACTATAGTAACCATGTTTTTTGGTTTTATTTGTAGAAAAACCATGGACAATTTTCAAAAGGGGTGGGGGAAAATCACAGAAAAGTGCATGAATTATCAAATAAATTGTGGGAAGTTGTTGCCCAAAGGCAGTAAGTTTTATCCAATGCAATAATATTAGCTAGTATTTTTGGAAAAAAAAATAAACTCCTCTCCAGGTCAAAATAACCAGAACACAAAAGAAAAAAAATAATTGTGCTCTGCAGAAGAAAGTAAGTCATGCAGATTTGGAATGACATGAGGGTAAATAAATGATGACAGAACTTTAGCTTTTTAGGTCAACTATCTCTTTGAACTAACTTCTCCAGAAGCTCTCACTTTGTGTTGGGTGAGAATCCAGTGTTGGTGACACCGTCCCTCCAAACAACATTTCTATCTTTGGCGAAGCTATGAAGAAAATGTCGGCGTTCAAGATGTGGATTAATGGGACTGTACTTCAAACATCTCCTCTGAGGCAGCACACAGACATGTTTTTCAAAAAGGTATGAAAATAAGAAGCAGACCAGCCCGTTTCCTCCCCGGCAGGCTTGCACGCCGCCCAAACGTGGCCTCTTGAATGGTCTCAGACACGAGGAGCTTCATCATAACTCCAGAATATCCAACATTTGGGAGGTTTAATAACAGAAACTAATGAATGATCCATGAAAGCGACTCTGATGTTTATATTTATGTGTCAGGTGAGATGATGACAAAGTTCAGCCCATGTTGAAGAGTTAAGATTGCTTCATTGGTTAATAATTTGTTCAGGGTTTTTCCTTGCCCCAAAGTTTCGCTGGTCTCCCATAGTATACATTCAGGCAGGCCTTAAATGGAAATATTATTACAGTCGCAGACTGCAAGGTTAGATAACAACCATCCAGGGTGTAATTCAATGCAAAATGTCGTTCAGTCCGAGGTAAAATATTTTTGAGGTTTCCTTTTTAGAGTTTAACCTTGGTCTTGGTTGAAGACTTGGGCTTAACTTATTGTTTTGACTGGTTCCTTTCTATGCTTGAAAATTTTCGGGAAATAATATTCATTCCAGATCCGTCTCGTCAAATTCCTTCAGTACCAAGGTCTTCATGAGCAGTGCACCATGGATCCAGAGGTCTGGCGAGTACAGGAGGGAAAATGAATGTGTTTTTGTTGATGGTTCAATCATTACACACTATCAGATTTCACTCACTGACGCTGCGGTTGGCACCACCACTGCTGCTACTGACAGATTTCATTCCAGTGACAGATTCTTAATGAGATGCCCACTGGATGTTTTTACCAGCGGCCATCTGAGGGTATTTCTGCAGTTTTCTCCATTCAGTGAAAGTCAATGGGGTCCAAAAATAAATATATTGACTTTTATTGTGTGGATGTAAAAATCAGTGAGAACATTTTCATTTTTGGGGGAACTATGTATTAACAAGTCCTCCCTGTCTGAAATCTTCCTTGGGAGAAACGTTTGACCGTGTGAGTTCTTGAGTAGCCATTAGCCATTTCCAGCGGCATTTCCAGCTCAGGTGATTGGCTCACAAAAAAAATAAATAAATAAAAATCCAGAACTGAAGGTCAGTGACATCCAGAGCATACTCCAAATCATTCAAACCCTGTATAATGACTGCTATAATAAACACGCACTCAGTCTTAAGTCAACATGAACAGCAAGGAAAATGCTTGTCGAATGCTTGTCAATATATTAGACCTGTGCATTCAGTCTTAAAGTGGCAGCAGCCTAAACCTGTTGCGGTCTCTGTCATTTAATGGTGGTTGGAGGGAATGGGTTGAACTAAGAGCTCTTGGCAATGTCAGTCAAAAAGGAAAGTTGTTTCAGAAAAACAAGACATTAAATTCTGACAAACTCAGGGTCTAACTTTATGTTGAACAGTTTTCTTGTACAATTGAAAACACTGAATCTAAAAGGAACAAAACTATAAAAGAGGAGGAACTAAACGTGAATTGAGCTTGGACAGTATAAATTGAATTACATTAAATGTTAACGTGGATTGTGGACTGCAAACACACTGGATTTGCCAAGGTAATGCTAAATAGCACGTGACGGTTTACTTCACACTGTCTGAGATTCAGTCAGAAACGTAGACCTCTTGACATCTACCTCTTGTGCTTGACAGATGAAATCATCTCTCTGAAGTCTCGGTTATGCTGTATAAACACAATTAGCGGCCCTTCAGTTGATTGTTATCAGACTGTGTTGGATGAAAGACAGACTAGACTGTAGTCCTGTTTAGATGAACATAATTTCCGTCAGGAGCAAATGATTCATGGGTAATATCACTCAGGCTTCCAAGTGAATCCCTTCAGTGTTATGAGGCTGCTCAGTTAAAACTTTACTGAAAAACCTGTTGTTCACAATCCACTGCATGCTTCTGTCGTCGGATTGATAGTCTTTACTTTTACAGCAGGTAACATGCCTTTTAGTATAATTGTAAAAACGTCCACCTTCAGGTCATTTGTACATGTGTCTTTTTGCAGTGAAATTTGATTTTTTTAAATTAAAAAAACGCAAGAAAAATGTTTTTATTGTTAGTAATATTTCAAGATGAACACTTAAGGTCATTGCACACTGAGTCTGCAAATTTTCGCATGCGTTTTTCCGTTTTTTCGTATTCCCCATCCTTTCCTATCAAAATGCATGCTACGGATGTGAAAACGCAGAAAATCCAACCAGATCTGAATTTTTTTTGACGGACGAAAGTTTCGGAGGCAGTGTGCAAACGTGATTGACACAACGTGAGGTCGTATTTATTTTTTAACATGCGAAAATTTCGGACGAAAATTTCAGACTCAGTGTGCAGTGACCTTTACACTGTAAAAAAAAAAAAAAGAAAAGAAAAAAAAAAGTTGAGCAAACTTAAAATTTTAAGGAAACCAGCTTCAGCAGATTTTTGAGTTCTCTCAACTAAATTTTGCAGGAGATTCTCAACTTTTTGTTGTATAAACGTAAAACAACAAGTTGAGAAAACTCACAAATCTGCTGAAGCTGGTTGCCTTAAAATTTTAAGTTGGCTCAACTTTTTTTTTTTTTTTTTTTTTTTTTTTTAGTGTGAGCTGAAGCAACTTATTTGATTATCCTCAGGGAATAAAATAATGTGGCCATGATTGAATGCATTAAGTTATTGGAATGAATTACAAAATAAAAAATAAAAAAATTAAAATAAAATACAATAAAAAATAAAATAACATTTCCAACAGATTAAGTCACCAAAACAAAATAAGAACACAACCCCATTTTCCATAACCCCACTATGTGATCAGCGAGAAAACAACCAGGGTACTTAAAATAACTGAACCAAAAGTTTCAAATGAAACCAAACTTGTAATAAGATCACCTGACAAGTCATTTTGCTGCAGCAGAGAGGCCAAAGAAGAAAGGCGAAAGAACAGAAAGATCTTGGCTTCTGCAGAGCCTAAAGGCAGTGAGGATTCGTCTTGTTCTGGACCGGGGAAAATGGATTAAGTGATCTATTTATAGTGCTCATTCACAAGGGCAGAGGCAGATAGTGAGCAAGATAATGACATTACTGCTCCATTTAATCTCCCACAGTCATGTGACCAGCAGTAATGATGGGTATTTTGTATCTTGGCCAGCGACGAGTAAGAATGTTAAGTGTTTTTCAGTGTCACGGTGCAAGAGTGACATTGTCTTGTCTTCTCTTGTCCACCGTGTTCACCTTGTTTCTTCAACTACAAAAACTCACGCAAGTCATCAAGTTTAAAAGGCCTCTGGTTAAATATCAAGTAAACAATATACCTATACCACACAGTGCTTCTTGCTAGCTTTCGTTCTAGGCCCATGCCCATGAAATGCATATTAAGAGTTCATAAAATCTAAATGTTGTTGCCTTTATCCCATGTTAATCTACTAAAAATGTATGTGTAAAACTAGACTATACATGGCATTCTTTAAGTTCTGCTCAGTTGTGTGACTTCTGGGATCTTCAGGCACCTGCAAAAGAGCTGATGTGAATTAGCACTTTGAAGCTAAGCTGAAAACGATGACAAATATAAAATAAAATCAATTAGAATATAAAGTCAAACGCATGACCAAGACCCAGTCTCAGCACCAACAAAGCACATCCTGGTTCTTATTGAAAAGATATGCAAATAAAAATCATGAAATTTTTGTAAAATACATCTTGGAAATTTTCAATATACATGTATATAAAATATTAAATTAAATTAAATGACAGATTCCCACTTACGCATTAAGAATTTCGCCCATGACTTTATTATTATTATCTTTATTGTTGTGGCCACAATTGAATTGAATTAAAAAGAGAGAACAAATTAGCATAACATGGCCATGATTTACCTAAAACAAGAAAATAAATTAATGTTATGTAAACAAATGAGTAATTTGTGACCACAACATCCCCCCCCCCCCATTTTATATGCAGGGCTCTGTATAAAATAAAATTTTAAATAAAATGATTAAAAGAAATTTTAAGTTTATCTACACTTGCTGTTTCAATTGTCAACACAAGAAATAAATACTCACCAATGGAAATTGTGCTCAGAGCACAAACATATTTAATAGTCACACATTAAATATGTTGAATATACTGTAGACTGTCCATAATTATTTTTTGAAGATGTTACTGGAGTACGTTGTACAAGAAAATACCACTTCAGTCTTTCCACGTTTTATTTATTGTTAGCTTGCCGTTTCTTTGCAATTATTTGTGAAGTGTACTAGCAATTTCTGAATGAAAATTGTTTCAAAGCATTTTTCAGTGTAATATTTTTAATCAAATTATAAAATTTTGCTCATTCAGTCGTATGATTGTTTAATTTGTTTGACTACATAATACTTATTGACAACAGTCTATCTTTTACACTGAAAATGTTTTTTTTTTTTTCTAAATTCTGATTTATTATTATTACAGACAGCAGCTCTCCTTCCATACATCCACCATAATTCATCAAATCAAATCAAATCCATCACTGAAATCGCAGACCCAGCGGTTTTCTAAAAGTCTCCGTGTGACAGAGGCACAGTAGAGCGAGTCAGAGCGCTAGTAGCTGCACTGGCTTTGGTGCGTCTCACCTGGTTTAAATTTGCAGCGGCTTTGGCCACGCGGCTCTTATGGTGTAACATTAACTCTCCTTCCTGTTCCATATGAAAATTTAAGCGTGATCCCAGAGGAGCAGTAAAAGGTTGCACGCTGGCCAAACTGCGCTGCTGGTCGCGCTCACTCGTGGTAGATCATTTAGACCAAACCACAGTCAGCCGGCATCATCAGGAGCGCGCCAATGGACTCGGCTCTTTGGTAACACAATTTGAGACCGATAGGAACGATAGGAAAAACGATAGGCGCTGTTTATTATCTTGCCACAGTTTTAAACCAATGGGACGGTTTTGGTTGGAGAATCAAAATTGGCTGTGCAAACTATGATTCAGATTGTATTTTTTTGACGTACGGCTGCAGGATGAGTCAAGCGTGACTCTGGTTTGCTTCACGACGGACATGTGTGTCTTGCATTACTGCTGTTATTTAATGGACAGTTTGAACTCTGAGGTTCGGACTTGCTCAATTCAGGGCAGATGTGGAGTGGATCCAGCTTTCGCACATTTTCACGGCTTCTCTTTTACGATGGCAGTCATGGCCGATGATACGAAGTAGAGATATGAGATGCTGCCATTGCATTGAAATGATTATTATTGAACCAATTCAATTTAAAAAATATTTTAAAAATAATAAAACAAACGTTACTTTATATGTGCAAATTATTTGCGGATCATGAAAATATACCAAAACAATTTAATTATAAATGTCATTCAGAAGGGGTGGAAACTATTAGCTATTAAGCAATTAATGGCATATAACACATAATAAACACAATCAAGTAAAAGTGCATTAAAGTGCATTTTTAAGTATATTCTCCAAATATTCCAACTGGGGCTGCTAACAACTTGATAAAAAACTTTCTTCATTTAAAGTGCAAACCTTGCACATTCTGTGTCTGAGAGCATGCGTGGCTTCTGCAACATATTTGCTATTATTATTTTCATTACGGCTAATTTTTATGCAATGCAATGAATTTTGTTACAATACTGGAGCAATGCATGTATTTTCACACTGTATAGTAACCAATCATGACCCAACAATCTTGTCTAACAAACTAATGCTCTCATATCATCAGCAATGGGAGTCCAGAAATAAGTCCTGATAAGTGCACATTTTAAATTTTTATACATTTTTATGTCAAGTAATGGCCACCTTACCCTCTATCTGTATTGGCTTCAGTTATGTTACTATGACTGATGTCAGTTTTAGGATTAGTTGGTCTGCGTAGTTGGACAGTGAATTTAATTAATTAATTAGCTACGTCACAAAGTGGACAACAGTGCTTAAATAATACATTTTATTACCGTGATGAAAATGTACACTGTCATTTCAAGAGAATGATTAAACCGGTTCATCAAGAGGTTAGTTTTGCATAAAGATGCAACAACAAAAAAAATCACTGAGGAATAAGATGGCGGCGTTGCCTTTCCTCTATGGGTTAAAAACAATAAATGCTTGCCATCATCATATAAGCATCCTCAAAATTTGTAGACAGAAATGAACATCTTTTCAATAAACAATTTGCAGATATCTCCTAAACACAGTTAATACAAATCTTCTCAGCTAGAAATGCTTATCCGCCTTATGTTGCACCATTTGTAATGGTAGGAGTCACTCCAGACAGGCAGTCTCACCTCCTGGCCTTCTTCTCTTTCATGAGTTTTTTGCTCTCCTCTCGTCTCCTCTTGTTGACGGGGTTGCGTGGATCATAGATCTCGAACGTGTCTTCGTCCTGCATGTTGGCATCTTTTACCTTTCTGGTTTGTTCATCAAAGTGCAGAACATGGGCCATCCTAAATCACAAGGGGAAACAGAGTTCAGTTCAAAAGAACAGCAAAGCACAACTCACAGGCCACTAAATCATCAAAATCAGAGTTACAAGTGCTGGGAATTTCCCAGTGGAACAGATCGAATCAGAGCAGACTTCCGAAGACTTCCAAAAAGCCTGTTTCAAAGCATGTTTAAGGAAATAATGAAAAACCTGTCATTTATTCCCACTGTGATTGGTGCAAACAATCAATCAATCAATATATATACACACACACATTTACTTACTTATCCACCCATGATATTTCTAAAGCATGAACTTTTCTTGACAGGTGTGACGGATTGACCAGTTTGGCGGTAAAAATAAATTTACACACACATGCAATTGCCTTGTAACCAGTTAATTGACTGAATGTCTTATTACAACATTTGCATGAGACAAACCTATTCAGCACAGCAGCAAACCAGTCAGATTGGTATTTGTGATTATTGTATGCATGGGACTAGGGTAGGGTTAACCGAAGGACTGATCTTCAGCTTAAGCCTCTATAGCGATGCCCCATGTAAGAGGTCTCAATAATACAGCACATATGCTCATCTACATTGCATTTCTTCAGTAATGCTCTTTCTCTCTGTCCTCACGGCAGGGCTGCAGGTGACTGGCAGGCAGAATAACATTCCACGGAGCATTCCTGAGTGCCAGCATCAGAAAGAAGAGCTCACAGCTGGCAAAAGTCGCTTCCTGAGGACTCTTGAAGACTGCAGCCCAATCCAAGACACAGTTTACACTACACCAACAGGACACAGAACTACAGTTCAGTCATATCTGAGTGGTCAGCTTCTATGATTTCAGATGTCCACGCTAAGATATTTAAGGAGAAATTACTGTAATGTTGTTCCAAACCCATCCATGTTTACAATCACAGTTAATGGGGTCCAATGTTGTTTGCACCCCATTAACTTTCACCATACGTGTTCTTCAAAACATCTTCTTCTGTGTTCTACAGAAGCAAGTCAGTCATACAAATTTGGAACGACGGGAGTAAATGACGAATGGATTTTCATTCTGTTTGAGGTCATATTTAGGGCATTGTTTTTAGAGTAATTCTAGGATGAGGTGCATATCCACACATCTCACCTCTGCTCTGTTGACCTACATTTCATACTGAGATGATGGCTACAGAGGAACTGTCTGAATCAAGACATGGAGAGAACCTCAAAGAAACGTCAGGAAGGGTGAAACAGGTCATTGTTATACATCATGGACACGGCCGAATGGCTCTCTGGGGTCTCATCTAAACCAAAGAAAGATGCTAAAGAAACTGACATTCCACACCTGTTTGAGCTATTCTGGTGAAGGTCAGAATTTCTGGAAAGACTCTATCCTTCACAAATCCAAATCTGCGGTGCAGGTATCATACTAAACGCACTCGCCTCCAAAGCCCAGGGTTGGTTTGAAAGTAACAAGACGTGACGGGACGTTTCAATAATTCAACGACTCCCAGCTGTCATTCAATACGGTGCAAGTTTTGGTGGTTTCGCAGAAGTGTGTCAGGAAGTAACTGTAGGAGCTGAAGGAAGATTTTTAAATTGAGCCGGTTGTCCGAGTCGAAACGAATGCATGAAGGAACCGAGAATGGAAGCGGCCTGCTCTCTAAAATTATGAGCGCTCTTATTGGTAAGTAATCCGCCATGCTGCTATTTTTGAGCCATCGCAGAACCCCTGGACTCAGCCAAAGAGATGCATAAAGAGTCTGCGAGTGCGTGCGAGCCCATTTTTAAGTGTTCGGCCGAGTGTGTGCATGCTTGCGTCCATTTGAAGTCCGCAGGAGATGTGACAGCTCATCTAGAATGTCATGGCTATACTCTGGCAGACCCGCAGGACTCCCGTCGCGTAAAGCAGCCGGCTCTGATAATTTGTCTAGCAGTCTCGGTGATGACAGCCCGTCGGACTCCTCGCCTAGAGTTATGGCTCGCGCAAAAATCCCACCGCTTGATTGGGGCTCTTATCAGGGAGGGGCTCCCGCCATGATGCTGAGGCCCTCGGAAGCCTCTTCCTGAATTTATTTTTCTTTCGCTTTTGTGAAAGAGAGGGAAGTGGGAGCGGAGGCCTAGGCTCCTGGGCGAAAAAGGGTTTTTGTAGACGCAGACACAGATGGAATAGTTTACAATCTGGCCCAGACTTGACTTCCAGTGTCTGACCTGTTGTAACCCATGTTCCGTTGGTGGGGTGCAACAGGCGTTCAGAAAGTGGTACAGACTTCCCACTGCTGTTTTTCTAGCACTGGGGGCCTCCCGTCCCTCCTCCTCTCCGGAGTCAGACCTAGAACGTCCCAGCGTCGTGGGGGTCCTTAGACAGCAATGACAGTCCATCCAGAAGACGAAGTAACTGATAGGAAACACGGGCTCAGACGGCGGCCCCCCTTTTGCGCTCACATGTGGTATTTGTTGGAGCACCTAAGTGCATGTATTTAGATAAAGACTCAAGGTCTTTGATGAAAAGCGAATACGAGAGAAAAACACACTGTGTCCATTCATTTCCCTGCGGTGGCTTGCGGCGTGAAGAGGGAGGACGACAGTCTGACAGATCTTCGCTTTATCCTCAGCACGTCACCGCTGCGGCTGCAGCACGGACTCGCACACCATTAAGACTGATAATTAATCAAGCATAAAGACATTACTCTCCGCCCGACCGCATTCTTTACGTTTGATTGTGATTTATGGTTTTCCTGCAAAAGCGTGAATCGACTGCAGCGCACGTCTACCAGACGGTTAAGCGTAAACGCTCCGCATCCAACCCGCAGAGTCACTTCAAACGCTTCCAACGGAAAACTACCCTGGGTTTTCAATGAACTGTATCAATGGATAGGGTATACGTTAGTGCGGGACCCAAAAAAGCAAACCGCTGAGGCTATACGTTTTAACTGAGACCGAAAAAACAGAATGATTTACCAGTCTGCTTCCCGTAATCCTCGGAAAAACTAGAAGTGCCGTGTGACGCATTGGTCATGGCAGGGCTTTAGAAATAAAGCGTATCTATGAATCACAGTAATGTCCAATCAAGTTGAGCGTTCATTAAATAGAAAAACACATCTTTCAAACTGAAAGCCATAAATGTGGATGAGCAAAATCAGTTTTTAAGTACCTACTGCCATCTCAGAGGCCGTACTTACAAACGCATGCATCTTCATCACATGTGCTAGGAAGATTATGGAGAAAACAGAATCTAACCGAAACATTTCTAATTGATACTCTATTTGTGTACTTAAGCACACAATCAGGGCTATAACTTTGTGCCTTGCATTCAGCATTAAGATTGATGCTCCCTGGAGCCTGATTCATTTTACAGCATCATAAATGTTATCCTGGCCAAAGAACTCAGCTGTCAATAACACCCTCGGCCCGACATGGAAACGGTCCCATCAGATCAGGACTGAAAAAAAATAATCTAGAGGATGCCAAAAAGAAAATCTAAGCTGTGTTTAGTCTTCATATTTAACAGAGAGCAAAAATAAAACCGAACAGACTTAATATTTGCTCAGTGAGTGGTGTGTGTGATTTAGTGATCTAGCACCGCTGTGACATGGTAATTATTTCTTTTCTGTCTTCATAATCTCGTAGTACGCTGTTGGATTGGAATGTCTCCAGTGACATACAGACAGACGAGGCAGTTGATACAGCTCATGACATAAACAATGTCCGACACAACGCCTAGTAGTGAGTGATATCGTGAAAACGATCCATAGGGAAGAGTGGGGTAAGATGTGCCACTTTTTACTAACACCTGACCTCAAGTGTTGATAACTGATCCAAAAATATAACTTTTCAATAAAAAGTGGTACAACTTGCCCTATGTTAGGGGTAAACATGTAAAGGGATAAGCTGAAGCACTGGGAAAAATGTAAATGATTTATAATCCAAATAAAATTATGAACATAAATAAGAAAAAAACAAAACAATAAATAATTCCATTCTTAAAGACTACTTTTCTGAACATTATTTTGATTTTTTTTTTTCATTTTTTGCATTATAGGCTATGTTTTTCACAGTCACTGGCACAGGCACCATTTTGGAAAAATGTTTTAATAATTCTTGGCTAAAAATATAGCCAAAAATTACATGATTTAGTCACTGAACATTTGCACGTCATATATATTTTGGGCCCTGGAAAAGTTTGCTATGACAAAATTAATTTTAGCTGTCATGCCACAGGCACCTGGATGTGATGGGATCTTTCTAAATATATAGTTGCATTAAAAAATATTGTACAATGTTTTCTGAATTAAGGGGCGTGACACACTCCACTCTTCCCTATGGATTTAAAAGGGCTGGAGGAGTCAAACTAGGACGTATCTGACAGAACAGACAAAAGTCTTTCATTTTCAAAGTTGGCGATCTGAGGAGACACGGTTGACCGGTAGCGATGCAGGCGGTTAGTGCTGGTTTGATGTTGGTGGAGCTGGATCCTGGAACCAAAACCTGGTCTTCAAAGTGAAGCTAGTTGACCAGCTCGCTGGTTATGCTGATTAAAAAGCCTGGTATGGACACCAGCACGCCTATATCTAAAACATATGCTGGTGTTATGGAAAATTCCAACAATGGTTTATCACCGGGCGCTGGTTCTGCTGGCACCCGTAATGAGCGTCTATTAAAAAGACAGCAAACGTCTGATTGCAGGCTGACGTGACCTGTCTGGCGTACAGTGGGTATGACACGTTCCATCTGGGCACTCCGTCTGCTGAAGCAGTTATTTACTCAGTTAAGTCAGCTGAGAAAACTACTTCTCCACAAGTGGCTATTGCAGCGCAGCAAAAACAAACACTGCATACTGTTCTAATGGTGTCAGCGCGCTGCAGAGCCAAACGCATTACTTGGCTGGAGAGCGAGGTGGTTCAGGCACACTTAAGACAAGCAGCTGTGCCTGATGTGGACAGAGGTATGAATGTTTCACTATGTTAGTCTAAATAAATAGCTCTGCTACCTTAATGCGAAACAGTAGCTGTGCATTGGGACAACCAATGAGGCACGAGTTATTGAGAATGCATTTGATCACAGACAACTGCAAGTCCATTAGTGCATTACACCTCTGTAGGAATGGGGAATGCAACGTAGAAAAGGCAGTAAAAGCAACTCACCAGCCCTTATCGTCATCCTCGCCAAGTTCCTCGACGTCTTCCTCTGGAACACTAGGAGACTCCGAAATCACAGATGATAGTTTGGATTTGAAGCGTTCCAAAAGGGCGAGCGTCTTTAGAGGCAAGAGAAAGTGTGTTATTTTGACTTTCTGGTGTTTCTAAACTAAAAAAAAAAGCTCTCTGCATATTCAAAGTGACAGTTCATCTAGAAAATCCTGTCATCACCCTCATATTGTTCCAAACCTGTATGACTTCCATTCTTCTATTCAATAGGTGGGTCAAGTGATCAAAAATAAATCTTTCTCGTGATGATGTAAGTTTGAGTAGTGTGCAAGATTTATATTTTTCTAGTTTATATTGAACTTTTGTGCTGCAAACCTTTGTGTGATTCATCTGTGAGGCACTACATTTTGTATTGGGTTCTATGGAAGGTACTTTGAAAAATTTTCAGTGTGTCCTCCAAACAATGAAAGTCAATGATGTACACTGTATAACAAAAACTGCTGAAACTGACTGTCACTCCCTGAAAATTCTGGCATGCCCTCCAGCATGTTCAAGTAGTGACATTCGATTTATTCTTGAGTCAAATCTTTGCTATGAGTAATTCAATTGACCTTACAACAGATAATTGACTAACAGCCTGTGGTCAGACTCTGCGGTAGACCGCATGAACAAATAACTTGCAAATTCTGAATGATAGCCCACAAGCAAAACTCTCAACATTTGCACAAAGGAAAGGAATGGTAGAATACAGTATGGTGGATGCTTTTAGAAAGGGGATTGGTTTAAATAGTGCTTGACAGACTTTCGTATTTAATAGCAAATACAAGTGAAGGAAATGTAAAATGAACTACATGTAGCCAAATTTAACTTAATTTGAAGAAAAACTATTTATTTACTACTGTTTGTGTCATCACAAAGGATCTGTCACACATTTTTTCTTTGTGTTTTAAAAGCAATATTTATGATATGTTGACTCTCTGAATTCTTGACACTTGGGTGAAGTTACCCTTTGTAATTTCAATATTTTCCGGTCTTCTACCACTATATTTAGGCCTGGTTTAACATGCAGGGCTTAGATTAAAACAGGATTAGGCCATAGTTCAATTAGGACATTTAAGTAGTTTTTATAAATGTGCCTTAGGAAAAAAAAACATTGCTGGTATGCATCTTGAGACAAAATAATGGCACATATTTTAAGAAACAGCTCAGGCATGCATTTTAGTCTGGGACTAGGCTTAAACTTGGTCTGTGAAACTGGGGGCTAGTGTTTCAACATAACCTAAGTCTTGTGCGTTATGTTTTGTTAAACTGCATTTGAAGTAATTCATATTAATATTGCATTATCAATAAATGCCGAACAAAATTTTACTCTGTTTGTCACACAAAGTATTGAACTTGCAATAAAGTGCACAAGTGGCCACAATATCCTTCATAAATTCTCCTGTGTTTTACAGAAGAAAGAAAGTCAAAAAGGATTGGAACATGAGTAAATGATGGCAGCATTCTCATTCTTGGGTAAACCGTTTTTTTAAGAAGAAAATTGACATTAATTTCGAGCTGGAATGAGCCAGCACTTCCTGAATCTTATCTTTACACCATTATAAGAGCAGGAGAAAATCTTAGTGTCTTAAAGCTGTGACTTACCTGAGCCTCTCGGCCAGAACCTTTCTTTAGTTTCTGCTTCCTCATGTCTTCATATTTCTTCTTGCTCTCCAGGTACTCTGTCACCGCCTCACTTGCCGGCTTACTGTCACCTTTGAGAGAAAAGAAGAGTGATTACAATCTAGATAAGAGAAATTAACTACCCTTCAGGGATCAATCTGTCTATTATTTCATATTTTATATATATAGTAGTGTGACTAACTTGAAAAGATTTACATGAAAAGAAAAACAGCCGAATTCCAGAGCAGAAGTTATTACTATCATATGGACATAAATATGAAATACATAAAGTTTATACTGCTATAAACTTAAATGAAGATGACAGCTCCTGTGGGCCGCTTCTTTCCAAGAATAATCATATGGCCAAAGCTAAAATTTAGGTCCTAAGACCCTCATCAGTGCAAAGGCCAAAATTTATGACTTTTACAGTCCAAATGACTTTCTGCGCTACAAAGAGATGGATTTTATTCAAATTATGAGGGATCATATGTGATATACAGACATACATACTGAAAGGATTAAACAAATGAAATGGGAAACACATCAAAATGTGTTTATGTAACACTGAGGCTCTCTCATCCTTCAAAATAGTCATAGCGAACACTACAAAAATCAAGAAAAAAAGACATAAGAGAATGAGAAATTGCAAATGTCAGCATTTAAGCATCTAATAAAATAAAACAATTCTGTAATGTTCTTTATGATTTTTCATTTCCAAGTGAAATGTAAACCAGAAAAAATGACAGTAAACAAAAGTCATGAGATGATGTGCCTTACAGCGATTTTACCACAGAACATGGGGTTTTGGACACAAAGTTCTATAAACAGCTACATTTATGAAAATAATTGGAATAAACAAATCTTTCACTAAATAACATAGTTCCTCAGCCAATTATTTTACAGTTTTCATGCAACATTATAACTTTATGCATTAATATACTGTAAAATGCATGCTCACAGCCATTTACCATTTGCTTTAAATACAATTCATCCAGAATTTATATAAAGCTGTTTGCTTTATAATGGGGAGAGTGATAAGATGTGCCAGTGTGAATATTTAATAAATATTTAATAATAAATATTCAGAAAAGTCCAATCTTCACATGCATTTTCCTGTAACTGCATTTTAATGCAATGTTTTATTAGATCCATTTTTACATGGCAAGTAAAATCAATAATATGTAAAAGCAAAATTATTCAGGTGTAAAACAACATGTTGGCAAATTGCCAATGTATTAATGTAAAAGTCTTAGCTATATATTCTATTTTTTGTTGTTGTTGTTTTTTGCCAAAATTGTAGCTGAAAATGTAAATGGTTTACTACATATTAGACCTTTTTCTGTGTGGCTTAAGAAAAAAAAAAGACTCTGGAATGAGACTGGAATGTTTAAACTCTTACAATGTTTAAACAAATGACAACAAACCTTGGACAACAGCTCATCGTGTGATGTACAGACAATGCTGAAACACAGTATTATCCAATGAAATGAGTTTTCTACTACAAATGCTTACGTTAAAAAACCCTGAACCCTGCAAGAAGATAAAGAAGATATAATGGTCATATAAAATTCTCTTCTAATCATACGCACCAATTTGAAAGGTGCTTAAAAATAAAGTGTATTCTACAAATCCCACGCTAGAATTGCAGGAATTGGAAAAGTCAATAACATCAAGGCTGGACTGTTGACACTGGTGTCTACAGGCATTAATGTGCCACTGCAAATTCCCCAGCTCAGACGGCGGGCGCTGATGTCACAGATCGCCCGGCGGGTACAGAGCTTCTTTCGACTACACCTGCCCTCACGGCAACTATGACCGAATGCTTTCTCCACAACAAGCTCAAGGGGAACAAACTACATCAGACGGAGCCTCCAACATCTGGGTGATTTATTTCACGTTAGCGCTGTCATGTAACGAAAAATCTTTTTCCTCTCACAAATGGAACACTTGTTTATTCTTCATATTTATGGCGCACTGAAAACCGCACTGGAGAGAGGCTGGAAATTTGTTTTTCAGCAACTGAGAGAGCGTGCCATGCGTTTGTCTGAGAGCCACTGACTGTGTTTGAAAATGTTTAGTCTGTAGCATGAGCTAATAGAAAACTAGAAAGACAGAAAGAAAGTAATGAGCCAAAGACTATTAAAACACATTGACTGTGTAGAAAACCGAACACTCTACCTCTTTTCAAATCTATAAAACAAGGGCTGCCAATATGAGCTGAAAGCATGTTTATCATGGTCGTAGTCCAGACAGTGAAAGATATAGCTTTGATAGGACTGAAATAAACATGTATTAAAACAAAGTACAAGAACTTTTACATTCTTTGAGTACTTTGTATATGCAGTGCATACATGGCAATAAATCAGAAATAAATATTGCTGCATCGGTTTTAGCATTTCTTTAAAGGACTATTATATTATATCATATTACATTAAATTACATTATATACACTATTGTTGAAAAGACTGGGGTCAGTAAGATTTTTTCTGAAAGAAATTAATACTGTCCAAAAGCAACAGTAAAGACATACTTAATGTTACAAAAGATTTCTCTTTCAAATAAACGCTGTTATTTAAAAATGTTCTATTCATTAAAGAACCCTCAAAAAATGAAAAGCAGTTTCCACAAAATTATTAAGCAGCACAACTGTTTTCAGCATCGACCATCAGTAAATAAGCATATTAGAATGATTTCTGAAGAATCAAGTGGACTGAAGACTGGAGTAATGACTTCAGCTTTCCATCACAGGAATAAACTACATTTTATGTATTAAAACAGAAATAGCTATTTTGAATTGTAAAAAGAAAAAAAAAAAAAAAAGAAGAAGATTTTTAGCTGAATTTGTGATTGGATAATGCCGACATGGTGAGCCTAAGAGACTTCCAAAACATTAAAGAAATCCTACTGCCCTCAAACATTTTTTTAACATTGTAACAATTTTTCAAAATATAATAAAATTACGTAAAATAAATTTTAAAAAAGAACTTGTCAGTTACTCAGATTCAAAGTGATTCAGTGAATGTGACTTAGTGAATGTGATGCAGTGAATATACTGCTTGAGTTCAAGCAGCTGCAAACAGGGCACTGAACAGGGCCAAATGTTCATATTTTTGTTGTTTAATAGTCTTTTGATCTCACGGGTTGTAACATGGGATCATTTTGAAACTCATAACAATGCTTTTTACCATAGCAGCCTGAGACCATGACGTGAGAATAAATGAAGATGCAGCTTTAATCCATTCAATTAATAAAGCTGGTCATTTAAATACTTTTTTTTTTTTTTTAAATATGGTCACTTTCCGGCTCAATCAAAAAGAGAGATGGAGAGTTGAGAAAAAAAGGTGAAAGGAGGCAGGTCCATTCAATTTTTTAATTAAATGCCGTTTTAAAATGGTTAAACTGTTAATTAGCTAAAGCCTAATACAACCTCTTAAGTAAAGACAAAATCTGAATTATTGTAGAGATGTTGAATAACTGTAGCATTAATCACCAAAACAGTTGAATAATCATTTTAATAATCATTAGACTGGTCGTTTACCAAATTTATCGTTAGTTGTAATTGACTGATGTTTCATTTGACTTTAGGCGAGACCCACTTTATCAGGACGTGAGAACCTAGACACATGTTGAACTGGATCCCATTAATATGCCTGACAGGCAAACATCTCGTCCTCTAGTTGAAAACATTTCTGGGCCGGACTTACCCGAGGTGTAATGTTCAGGTAGAGTGGAACTTAATTGAGTAACTAAAGTTTGAGTGAAACAGGTTATTTGAAGAGAATGGCTGTCATTAGTTACTCAAACCATGCAATTATTCATTTACACAGGTATTCAACGCATGAATGCCACAAATTCAGAGCTGTGACTGAAACCACCTTTCTGAAAAGTCAGCGCTGGTAACAGCCCTTTTCTATGTGATTTATGTGAGCAAAAAGTGATGCCTTCCACTCGGCTTGCTCAACGCTCGCGCTCCGGCCCAGATGCAGACCGCGACTTGCAGGCCTGCTGAATGATGGCACCCTTAGGGCCTACAACAGCAGCACACTCCATCGACTCCAGCTGGTGTTGCTAAGTACTGTCTTTGAGTTTGACGGCTATTCTAACAACATTCCATCCCTCTGTCACTCGGGCCGAAAAGAGCTACAAATCAACCAACCGGCAACAGGGTGTGGATGGGGACGACAAACACCTCGTCGTTTGGGAGGTGGATTATTTCCCTTTTGCTGGTCAAGATCGAGGGGATGAATGCAAGGCTTTTTGAAG
Source organism: Tor tambroides (assembly GCA_021397915.2). Taxonomy (NCBI): domain Eukaryota; kingdom Metazoa; phylum Chordata; class Actinopteri; order Cypriniformes; family Cyprinidae; genus Tor; species Tor tambroides. The sequence continues at coordinate 105,193 of JAFVLL020033443.1, read as the reverse complement.
CTACAGTAACAGTGGTCTATCACTATCAGTCAGCGCCGATGTCTTCAGCACAGGAAGACCTGAGCTTCTGCTGTGAGTTACACTGTATAATTCAATGCTAAAGGTCTGAACTTAATCAAAAGTAACATTTAATCTGGTTTTCAAAACAACACCATAAATGCTGTGTGGATTGCTATCATCCTAAAAATGTAGGCTACCAAAAATAAGTAGTTCTCAACCTTTGAATATCCAAAGTTAGACTCAAAGTCAATCTTTGAAAGCCCATCTGCATAGGCCTATTTACTTCTGATGAAATAACAGAGTTGCTTAACTTTTTATTAATAGAAATCTCAATACATCCCTTCTTTTCTTTTTCTTTGGACTAAAATGGCATTTAGTTTTAGTCACATTTTAGTCATCTGAATTGTCTTAAGTCTAGTTTTAGTCGACTAAATATCATAAGACCTTAGCCGACTAAATCTACAGTAGATTTAGTCAACTAAAATCTAATGGGTTTAGTTACAGTGTAAAGTATTTATTAGGCATTTCTCTAAAATTTCCAAACTCATTATGTATTCCCGGAGAAAACATCTGGTAATATGAATGATTTGAACATGCAATGTAGACACAGATTTAACTGCTTTGACACATAACATGTCTTTATCTCAAAATGAAATAAAACCACTTCTCATAAAGAAACAAGAACATGGTCCTCTTTTGAAATACCTAATGAAATACCAATGGTTATATAATATGCATTCTTTATAACAACTTGCATAGAACATCCTTCATTCTTTTAAGCAGACATATTTTTATACGAATTAAAATTAGATTAATCCTTATTAGGGCTACTAAAAAAGTGATTCATTTAAGAGCAGTGAGTGATTTTCTCTCTTTCTTTTGTTGATTCATTAACAATAAGGACACAGACAACAGCAACTAAATTAGACTAAACAATGTATGCGCATGCTTTGATGTGAAAGTAAACAGCGCAGCACCACGCACATACGTTGTTTACGTTTAGATCATAGCATGCGCATGCATCGTGATACTCTCCGAAATGTCGCTAGGGTGACGCAGAGGAGACGAATTGTTGAATAAAGTCGTCATTTTTCTTTTCTTTGAGCACAAAATGTATTCTCGCGGCTTCGTTAAAATTATGGTTGAACCACTGATGTCACATGGATTATTTTAACAATGTCCTCACTACGTTTCTATGCCTTGATCGTGGTAGGACCCTTGCTGTCTATTAGTTGTCTACCGATATTGGTTTTATGACAGCCGATACCGATATCAAGCAGGGTGACCGATGACCGATATAAAGCCGATATGATTTTATTTATTTTAATTAATATTTAAGGAATTTGAAATCATTTGAAAATAGATTAAAAAATAAATCAAGTAAAATAAACATACTTATACTTTAGATGACAAAGTATGTTTCACAAATAAATAAATATTTAATAAAAATATAATTAAAATGGAAGTAAACTGTAACCAACAGGGCACTCAGTATTCTGAGAAGTTTGTGTGCATTGGGAATCATATTTTTTCAAATAAATCCAAGGTAACACTAATTTTACATACAGCACGCAGTAAAAATGACAAGAATATGACAGTGGGCGAATGCATAAAGTGCAGCAATATTTGAAATCACAAATTTAAAGTTTGTTGATCGGGCATCTCTAGAAAAGCTGAACTCTCCTCCTATCGACATTCAATTCACACAGACCGGCCGTCACGCAGAGAATACGCGATCATGTAGGACACAAATGCATACTTCACAAGATCTCACAGCCGAATTCGACTAAGTTTGCAAGGTTTGTGAAATTAAATGTTCATTAGTCATTCAAAGATTTGTTTAAATGATATAAATGCGTATTTGCTGAATGCTGACGGCAAACGAGAAAGTATTATAATGTTTGCCCTTCTATTACTAATAATACAAAAGCAATCGTTATAATACTTTTTTGTATAATTTTAATTCCTTTGTTTAGCAGTTCTATCTGATTAGTAGACAGACTTCTATCTATATTAGACATAACTGTTAACGACGACAGCAAACAAGAGGGTACAATGTGAGCGCTGTGTGCTCAGGCGCTGCCGCTCTCAGTGCCGTCAAAATAAAAGTCCCACCTCGAACGCATCAGCCGATGCAGATTTTTGAAAAATGCCAAATATCGGCCTTGATGATATATCGGTCAACCACTACGGTCTATGGAGGGTCAGAGAGCTCTCGGATTTCATCAAAAATATCTTAATTTGTGTTCCGAAGATGAATGAAGGTCTTACCGGTTTGGAACGACATGAGGGTGAGTAATTAACAATATTATTTAATATAATTTATATTATAATTTTAATATAATTAATACAATTTTACATAATTCCAGAAACCTTGGAGTTGTGATTGATGATAAGCTGAATTTCTCAGACCACACTGCTAAAACTGCCCGGTCCTGCAGATTTGCTTTATACAATATTAGGAAGATCAGGCCCTTTCTTTCAGAACATGCAACACAACTCCTTGTTCAAGCTATTGTTCTGTCCAGACTTGACTATTGCAATGCTCTCTTGGCAATTCTTCCAGCCAATTCCATCAAACCTCTAAAATTAATCCAAAATGCCGCTGCAAGATTAATTTTTAATGAGCCGAAAAGAATGTACGTCACACCTCTCTTCATCAATTTGCACTGGCTACCAATAGCTGCTCGCATAAAATTCAAGCCATTAATGTTGGCCTACAAAACCACCTCTGGCTCCGCACCCCTTTACCTAAATTCAGTACTTCAGACCCATTAGAAGCTTGCGCTCTGCAAGTGAACAACGCTAGCTTTCTTTTTTCTATTCTATCTACTTGTTTCCTAAAAAAAAACACACTAGGTTTCTTTTTTCTATATTCTATCAACTTGTTTTCTTAAAAAAAAAAAAAAAAAAAAAAAAAAAAAAAAAAAACTTGCTACGTGTACTGCTAACCAAGACTTGTCATAGCGCTCGCATGTTGTTGCTCTTTTGTTGGTTTTGATTGCTTCTACTGTCCTCATTTATAAGTCGCTTTGGATAAAAGCATCTGCTAAATGACGAAATGTAAATGTAAATGTATCATTTTAATTTTTGGGTGAACTATCCCTTTAAAACTGAATGCACACAGATTCAATATACTGGTACACACATCCGATATTCTCCCAACAGTTTACATTCACTTAAGACGTAACCGGGTGTGTTTACGTGAATACTTGTCAACATGCACAATTTGAGATTATTTTGTGTGTATTTCTCCATTAAGACGCTAGAGAGAACTGAATTCTGTAATCATGTGCTGTTTGAGAGGCACTTTTGTGCGGGATTCGACTGTGTGTGCTCAGAAAACCGGACCGAATTAAGTGCTCTTTCGTGTCATCGTGCTTTTCAAATTTATCCATATGTCTGCTCTTTCTTACTCCCAGGCGCTGACATCATTTACATTTTATGAGACATGCAGCAAGTGTAAGCCAACTTATGATCAGGGAGTTACAGTTCAAATGTGCACATCTACAAACCCGATTCCAAAAAAGTTGGGACACTGTACAAATTGTGAATAAAAAAGGAATGAAATAATTTACAAATCTCATAAACTTATATTTTATTCACAATAGAATATAGATAACATACCAAATGTTGAAAGTGAGACATTTTGAAATGTCATGCCAAATATTGGCTCATTTTGGATTTCATGAGAGCTACACATTCCAAAAAAGTTGGGACAGGTAGCAATAAGAGGCCAGAAAAGTTAAATGTACATATAAGGAACAGCTGGAGGACCAATTTGCAACTTAAGTCAATTGGCAACATGATTGGGTATAAAAAGAGCCTCTCAGAGTGGCAGTGTCTCTCAGAAGTCAAGATGAGAAGAGGATCACCAATTCCCCCCCAATGCTGCGGCGAAAAATAGTGGAGCAATATCAGAAAGGAGTTTCTCAGAGAAAATTTGCAAAGAGTTTGAAGTTATCATCATCTACAGTGCATAATATCATCCAAAGATTCAGAGAATCTGGAACAATCTCTGTGCGTAAGGTCAAGACGGAAAACCATACTGGATGCCCGTGAACTTCGGGCCCTTAGACAAACACTGCATCACATACAGGAATGCTACTGTAATGGAAATCACAACATGGAGCTCAGGAATACTTCCAGAAACCACCGTCGGTAAACACAATCCACCATGCCTCTGCAGATGCCAACCAAAGCTCTATCATGCAAAAAAGAAGCCATATGTGAACATGGTCCAGAAGCGCCGTCGTGTCCTGTGGGCCAAGGCACATTTAAAATGGACTGTTTCAAAGTGGAAAAGTGTTCTATGATCAGACGAGTCCAAATTTGACATTCTTGTTGAAAATCACGGACGCCGTTTCCTCTGGGCTAAAGAGGAGGGAGATCTTCCAGTGTGTTATCAGCGTTCAGTTTAAAAGCCAGCATCTCTGATGGTATGGGGGTGCATAAGTGCGTGTGGCATGGGCAGCTTACACATCTGGAAAGGCACCATCAATGCTGAAAGGTATATCCAAGTTCTAGAACAACATATGCTCCCATCCAGACGTCGTCTCTTTCAGGGAAGACCTTGCATTTTCCAACATGACAATGCCAGACCACATACTGCATCAATTACAACATCATGGCTGCGTAGAAACAGGATCCGGGTACTGACTAAGCCCATGCAGTCAGAATCTTTCACCCATAGAAAACATTTAGCGCATCATAAAGGAAGATGCGACAAGAAGACCTAAGACAGTTGAGCAACTAGAAGCCTGTATTAGACAGAATGGGACAACATTCCTATTCCTAAACTTGAGCAACTTGTCTCCTCAGTCCCCAGACGTTTGCAGACAGTGCAAAGAAGAGGGGATGCCACACAGTGGTAAATATGGCCTTGTCCCAACTTTTTTGAGATGTGTTGATGCCATGAAATTTAAAATCAACTTATTTTTCCCTTAAAATGATACATTTTCTCAGTTTAAACATTTGATATGTCATCTATGTTGTATTCTGAATAAAATATTGAAATTTGAAACTTCCACATCATTGCATTCTGTTTTTATTCACAATTTGTACAGTGTCCCAACTTTTTTGGAATCGGGTTTGTACACTCCTTACCACGCAGGAGATTTGTTCTAACTGGATGTCCAATTGTCCCTCCTTAACATTTGTGTCTCGTTTTTATTCGTTGACGAAAACATCAATAGATCTTCGTCACTGTTTTTGTCATTCAAAAAGAGTTATTATTTTGTTTTTGTCTCATTTTCATCGGTGAAAAAATGTTGTTGACGAAAATCATGACAAAAATTATGTCAACCAAATTAACAATGGCTCAGAGATGATGATGAGACAATTACAAATGTGACCCTGGACCACAAAACCAGTCTTATGTTGCATGGGTATATTTGTGGCAATAGCCAAAAATACATTGTATGGGTCAAAATTATAAATTTTTCTTTTATGCCAAAAATCATTAGGATATTAAGTAAAGATCATGTTCCATGAAGATATTTTGAGAATTTCCAACTATAAATATATCAAAACTTAATTTATGATTAGTAATATGCTTTGCTAAGAACTTCATTTAAACAACTTAAAAGGTGATTTTCTCACTATTTTGATTTTTTTGCACTTTCAGATTCCTGATTTCCAAATAGTTGTATCTCGGCCAAATATTGTCCTATCCTAACAAACCATACATCAATGGAAAGCTTATTTACTCAGCTTTCAGATGATGTATAAATCTCAATTTCGGAAAATTGACCCTTAAGACTGGTTTTGTGATCCAGAGTCACAAATGAGAAAGGTGAAGTTGATAATTCTACAAAACCACTTAAATTAATTCTTCTGTTGAAAATTGTGTATTATTGGAGCTGTAATGCGGTTTAAATAATTTGTACATTAATTTTAGGGTTTTAGCTGTTGCATTGTCATGGTAATATGCAAAATTGGATATAACTTTAAAATCTAAAAGGTTAGCAAGCAATTTTCTTCACACTAAAACAAGTCAACATACACTGTAAAAAATGATCGTGATTTTAACGGTAAAAAACTGTGAAAATGCTAACAGTAAAAACCTGTTAAATGGTTAACGGTAAGTTCCTGTAAAATTTACAGGGAAAAACAGTAAATTGACGTTCCCAGAATTCCCTGCGTTGCATGTCAAATTTTGTTTGAATTTAATGTTTTTTATTTAAAATAACTATGCTGCTTCTTATAGTTTTTTCGTATCAGTCATGTTTATTAGGGTTGTATGTTATATCTAATGTTGTTAAATTAATGTTTATTGCATACTTCAGTTTAATGAGTCTCACCATGATGGTGTTTAGTGCTTGTGTGAATGACACTGTGCACCTTCTATATATGTTATTATTTAAAAGCTGCTTGTGATGGGCTTTGGTTCATCATGTGACTTTCTCATCACCACCTGCATTTGGTGGTTATCAGTGTATTTCAAAGGTACAAAACAGATTTCAGTACTTCAATAGGTTGGTATATTAACATTATATCAGTTAAAGAAATTACGGTATTTAACTGTAAATTTAAGTTAAAACCGTAAATCCTAAAACGTTGTTACCGTATTTTTTACGGTAGAATTCCGGCAACCACAGCTGCCAGTTTTTTACCGTAAATTTTACGGAATTTTTTTTTACAGTGTACCTACTGTTTACATCATGTGGCTACACTATTAAAACAATGAGTATTTTTAAATCTTATGGATAGGCCCCATTTATTTCCATTGTAAGTGCCTCATTGTAATCAATATTTTTTCTTTTTTATATTTAAATTTTTTACAAAGAAAAGGAGAGATAACTGGAAATTAATTTTTGTCATAATCAACATTGTGCCATAAATGTTGTTGACTGAGCCTAACTGTATTCAGCTCCGAATATTATACATATATTTTACACATATTCTAGAACATATATTTTTATACAATCACACAACACCATCTAAAACATTGGAATACTTTTTTTTGGTCCCACTTTATATTAGGTCGCCTTAACTATGATGTACTTACATTTAAATTCATAATTTCATACAATACACTTATTGTGTACATACATGTTTTTCATTGTTAAAAACACCTGCATGTAATTGCATCTGTAATTAATTTCTGTAATTACATTTATAGTTGACCCATTCCTTACACTTTAACCCACCCAAACCACCAAACCTGCCCTTAACCTTACCCATATCACACCCCAATAGCAGCAAAAGTGTTTTGCAATATAATATGAACACAATAAGTACGTTGTACTTATTTTCTGATGTAAGTACATAGCAGTTAAGGCCACCTAGTGTAAAGTGTTTTTTTCAATAAGTCTCTTATTCTCACTAAGCAATTCTCACTCAACAAACATTTATGATTATTATCAGTGCTGAAAACAGTTGCCTGCTTATATTTTTAACTGTAATACACTACCATTCAAAAGTTTAAAGAAAGATATTTAAAAATGTAATTAAAACTTTTATTCAACAAGGATTAAATGGATCAAAAGTGACAGTAAAGAAATATATAATGTTAAAAAACATTTCTATTTCAAATAAAAAAGAATGTTATTTTGGATCTTATATACAGAAAAGAATCCTGAAAAAAATTATTTCCACAAAATATTACGGAACAAAATTGGTTTTCAACATTGATAATAATAAGAATCATTATTTATAATTGAGCACCATAAATAATTGACAACACATGAGCAGCAAATCATCATATTAGAATAATTCCTGAAGGATCATGTGACACTGAAGACTGGAGTAATGATGCTGAAAATCCAGCTTTTTTCACAGGAATAAATTGAAATTTTTTAAAATATATTACAATAGAAAACAGTCATTTTAAATAGTAATAATATTTCATAGTGAACATATCCAATTCACAAACACCAACTAAAAGTTTTATTTTAAAAAATTACAAATATGATGTTGATATTTATTGGTGGCAAATCTAGTGCAAGTACACAAATGCACTGAAATTCTTTGATAAGAAATAAATTGAGATTACGCCCTCACAATTTCTCTTGCACATCAACGTGCTTGACTGACAAGGCGCCATTGAAACAAAACACTCTGTGCACACAGGCATAACCTGTATAAATAACTCAGAGTGGTAGAAAGAATGTTGCCACATCATTTAGGGTGGGTATAAAACGGACAGTGTTTTTAGCATGTCTCTCTTATTTTTGGCTCTCACAAATCATAGCCATGCCAAGAAAGAGAAAAACAGACTAGACGAACATGCTATAATTTATGTCTTGAAAACTGAAGAGATGTCAGTCAAAAATAATAATTCAAAAAGGTACAAACGTCTTCTAGTTTGCTTGCTGAATTGCGGAGGAGACAATTGGCTTCTTCCTAAAATAAGATACCAGATGCCAAGAGAGCGGCTTGCTGTTATTAGAGAGAGGGGAGGAATGTGTTTGCTTTCGGGACTGAATACAAAGCTGGAAGTAGCCTCTGTGGACACATGAACACTAGAGAAGCGAACTCAAACCCAAACATTGAGATTAGGAGGTGGGACCAGATGACTAGATGGCAAGAGAGCCAACTTTCACTTTAACAGATATGGAAGCAGAACATCAGCGAGGCCAGTTGAAAATGTGAGGACTGATGGTCAGTTCAGTTTTGTACCTATATATATATATATATATATATATATATATATATACACACACACACACACACGTATATTTCTTTTCACTCATTTTGAACAGACAGTAGTACAAATTACATTTTTTTCCACCTAGATGTGAAAATACTAAATATTATATTACATTATAATGTTATATATAATCTGCAGTACATATACATACAAGGAATAAATTCTTGAAATATATTTGATTTAGTTAACAGATAAACAAGGGAAAAAAATGTAGCCTATATATGCTGAGTTTCAGTTCATTTTTGTGATATGCTTAATTGTTCACAGAAAGGAAACTTAAATGGCAGAAAGCCACATCCTATTTGTTTTCTTTATTTTATAAATGAACAATGTTTTGTTTTCATTGCAAGTGTACACAAATAAAAGCAGACCTTTATACAGTGATGCATTATTATTAAGACAATAAGTGTTTAAAGTTGATTCTGCTGGCAAGGATACAGCTGAAGTGATCGCGCCGGCGCGCGCGCACACAAAAAAAAGTGTCACCGTTGGAACGCGACTGAAGTACAAAGCCTATAATTTACATAATAAATAATAAATAATAGTTTAGCATTCAGATACGTTACATCGCAAATATGGAAATATTATGGAATATTTGGATTTGTGCCGAATGAGAGAGGTAGGATACACGAGCACAAAGCTCCATTTCGCAAACAGTTGAGTGCGCAAGCCTTTAAAGTACACTCCTTTGTCAGTCTATGTGAGAGACGCATTCAGAATCAGCACATGGTCACTGTCTAGGGGGCTTTGTTTTCAAGTGCGCAACTCATGGCATTCGCTGTTCTTCTGCTGGCGGTTATCAAACTGTGTTGCATTGCTGCGGGCGCCCCCTTCTGGATTGAGGGTGAATTGCCTGTATTCGTTGTAAGGCCTCATGCACCGAACCGAGATGCCCGTACCGTGACGTTCAGTACGAAAAAGGACATTATCTGTTAAGTTTATGGACATTTCTTTTAACCCTTAAAATACAATTATGCAATGCAATGTATAATTCAAAATACAGATTAAACGCATTTGAAAATTCAATACGGAAAATTTCTTAATATTAACAAACTACACTCTGCCCTATTCTGGACTTTTCTTAGAGTGAAGTTATTATTAGATAATTTGTTTATAATAATAATAATAATAAAAGGATAAAAAGTTATTATTAGTTAGTTGTTATTATTATTATTATTATTATTAAATACATTTCCCTACAATGAGTAATTTAAGCACAGAGTACTGTTAAATGTTTAAAACTATTTAACCTTTTTTTACTTTGACACGGGTTCTTAAAAAATATGGCACTTGTGCACAGTCTGTTTACAAAGACAATTGACAAATGGGTTCCTGTGGGCAAAAGTCAATTACTGCCACTGTATTTTTTTCCTGTGAATAATTATATCAATACATAAATATCTGCATATCTATCAACAGTGACTTGAGCATTTCATGTGTCTTTAACAGTTTGGTAAAACGTGTCTTTCACAGTCATTACGAAAGCCCTTCGAAACACAAAATTGAGTCTTAAAAACATAATGTACCTCTGTCAGCATTACGATTTGTAACACTTACATTTTCATTTATTTCTTTTAAATTGTATTGTATAAGCAAAGGCTGGTCACTCCACATTGCCCACAAAAATGTGGATAATGTCAACACCATACTGGCACAAGTGACTGTTTAAGCGTTTTGTCAAGAAACTGTCATAGCACCAAATGAAGAGCCAATGAGAGAATGGTCCTTCTATACTATTGTACATTTGCATGTGAAATTAAATTTTTAACACAATCTTTATAATTCTTTTTATAATAAATGTCGTCCTTCTGGCTGCTGAGTGTAAATAGGACACATTCCAGGCCAAACGTTAAAAAACACTGAAAACATTGACAAGGGTGAGGGGGACACACCTTTGCCCCCTGAAAATACAATGTGAAGACAGTGATATACAACAGGGCCATTGAAAAGCTCTGTAGAGGTCAAAGGTTTGTCTGTGCAAATCTCAAGCATGCAGTAATCCTCACAGGCAGTAAAGCAAAAACCTAAAGCCTGGAGTGCTCTCTGGATCTGAGAAACAGCAAAGGCTTCGAGCCCTGTTTGCACTTCCGGCATGTTCTTAGTGTCTTTACCAATAGAGGTTAGACTGAATAGACCATCTAAGATAAAACAAGTTCACTCTTCAGATAACACTTCCTCTTCATCGTTCATGCACAGCTCAAAAGTCCTGTGAGGATAATGTCTTCGTCGGTAATGACAGGAAACTTCAAATGGCTTCTTGCTCTTGTCTGATCTGGCCACAACATATTATGTTTGCAGACATTTGGGAGGAGGAGGAACATTTCTATGGTTATGATAAATATTAGAAGGGAATGCTGTTAGACCCAAGAAACACTTGACTATGCAAACAGGAGAATATTAGAAACTAGACTTTAACTTTATTGTAATAACTTGACCCAGACTTGTCTTGAAGACCCTCACCTTTCCTTCACACGAGTTTGAATGTCCCGTTACACGAGTTTGAACGTCCCGTTACACTTGCTACAATCACACCAGTAAATGTGTGAATCACTTGAAAATATGTCCTATATATATATATATGTGTGTGTGTGTGTGTATATATTAGTGCTGTCAAAAAATTAATCGCGATTAATCGCATCCCAAATAAAAGTTTTTGTTTACATAATATATGTGTGTATA
>JAFVLL020033443.1:82501-93761 GCA_021397915.2 Tor tambroides | reverse complement strand
GTTACTTGCATGTAATTATGCATAATTTATTGTTATTATAATAGTAAGTACATGTAACATGTGTAACAAGGACACCTTAAAATAAAGTGTTACCATAATGTTTAGTGAAGTTTTGTTCACACATCAAAAGAAAACTGCACAGATTTAGAGATCAGTTTTGGGATCTGGGTTCATCAAATGAAGCTTAAAAATCAAGAAATTGATATTATCAGTCCAGCACTAGCATCCACACAGTTGACATTGTCACCTGTTGAAGTCTATCTACATTGTGCAAACATAGGAGAAACATTAATTAAACATCCATGTCGGTCAATGATTTCAGCCCTCCAAACAGATTTTTTTTTTTTTTTGCCGTTTCAGGTGAAACATTTTGGTTGCTGAAATTTTAGTGCATGAATATAAACATACAACCAAGACTACCTCAGAATAGCTGATTAACAAGAAAATTTTAATTGTAGAGTGGCCTAGTGAAAATCCAGACAAAATCAGACAGAGGGCAAACTCTTTAACAGCACTAACACTTTCACAGCACTATAAACTGTTTTATTATTTAAAAAACAAATTCCTATATTAATGTGTCTAACCTCTCTCTCCTCTCTTCTTACGAGTGCGGTCGATGTGGTCTTTGAGCTGGATGCGAACATGTCTCTCATTAGGTTGGTCTCTAATGAAAGGATGTTTCAACAGTTGCTCTGTAGAGGGGCGATGGTTGTAATTCTTCACCAGGCAGGTTTCAATAAAGCTGAAGAACTTCTTGGACCTTTGGAAAATGAGAACAGAAGCTTAGAGAGAAAAGCAGAGTCTGGTCTATTAAAGGGGTAATTCACCATTGGCAAACTTGGGTTTTTAATTAAAGGGCACTTATTATGCCCCTTTTTAACAAGATGTAATATTGGCCTTGGGTGTCCCCAGAATGTGTCTGTGAAGTTTCAGCCCAAAATAGCCCACAGATCATTTATTATAACAGCTGGAAAGTGTCATTTTTGGGGTGTGTCTAAAAAAGAGCTGTTTTAGAGTGTATGGCTTTAAATGCAAATGAGCTGCATATTCCCGCCCTGTCTCCAGATAAGGGCGTCTCGTACACGTCTCTGCATTGCATATCTACAGCAATAAACAGCCGGTAGAAGCAACATAACAGAGCGAGAGAACTGGTGTTCAGCCGTACATATGGGAAGTCAAATGCACTGAAAGTGGGATGAAACAGTACGATGTTACCGAGCTCGTGCCGCTCTGAACTGTCATCGACACGCGGATCAATGGACCGAGCCGGCTGTGCGACCGCGCTACCGAACGAATCTCACGCTATGAACAGTGCGATCTAATCTCACAAGCACGGTGCTGATCAGTTAATAATACTTAATGTACGCACACAAATACAGTTGAAACACTAAGTACTATAACGATATGACAGAGTCTGGAGTGATACATGTATTTAGGTAGATTTTGAGGTGCATTACCTTGAAAAATTAAAGTAATCCACTGCGTCCTCAGCAGCTCAGATGTTGGGAGAAATTGAAGACTCTTATGTTCAGTCTTACATCCAAACACAGAGCACCGGGACTGCTTGTGAGACATTGTTGATGTTACAGCTCCTCGAGTGCGGAGAAAGTGAAGGACAGCACAACCGCTGAGGGCGGAAACTATAGGAATGCAGGGCTGCCAATCAACCCCCGTGGCCCAGCCCTCCAAAATGTGACGTCACACTGCGGTGAGAATCAAAACGGCTTGTCTAGTGAGACTGCCTTGGTTTAAAGGGGATTAAAAAATGAGTGGGTGGATTTTTATTATTGTAGGGTGGTTGTGTTCACACACTGCCAACACACATTTATGTCCAAACACCATGTAAAAGTGGATTTGGCATAATAGGTGCCCTTTAAAGTAGGCTGTATATACAGTAAAAAGGCAAAAATCAATTTTTATTAATTGATGCTACACAACTAGAGAAAACAGTGAAAAAGGGCTGTGGTGAAAATAGGTATGAAAACTTGAACACCCATAATACACTGGGCTCGATCAGACTATCTGTGTGCAGGGATACAAAAATGCAGAAGTAAAATCTGCAGTTTCAACAACAGCCCTGTACCTTTTAAAAGTCCACTGGACATAGCATTTTACATTATCCAGGCAGACTTTTCTTGACAAATAAAACAGGAATGTCTGGGTGGAAGTAACAAAGAAAAATAATACACATTGTTCATTTACAGAGCGTGCATAATTATTAGGCACGTTGATATTCTGATCATTTTTTTTCCAAGCACCTTTTACCAATTCCAAACCACATCAATCTTAATAACTACTATTAATTTTGTATTTAATCATTTATAAGTGATATATAATTGTCCACTAAGGCTGGAAGTGAAAAACTCCTAAAATTCAGGTGTGCAGAATTATTAGGCAGGTTTTCTTTTACAGATAAAATGAGCCAAAAAAAGAGATTTAAAGGTGCCATAGAATGCATTGATACAGTATTTTAAATTGTTCTCTGATATCTACATAGAAGGTATGTGGCTTAGATAAGGGCAAAAAATCTCCAGAAACGATTTTACATGTCCATTTACAACCCTAGGATTTCTCCTCAGGAATGAAACGGTCTGTTATTGGCTTATTTGGAAGGGTCATGAATAATAATGAGCTCTGCTCTGATTGGCTGTTTCACAGTCCGGCTCAATTTTGAGCTCTGCTCTGATTGGCTGTTTCACAGTGCGGCTCATTTCAGTAGATCACGGCAAGAAGGAAACACAGGGAGGAAAATATATATTTCAATACTTTATCTCGCAGTTATATCGTCGGGTAATTATACTGTACATAAAAGGGAGCCGCTATTAATATGCGGGGAATTGTGCTTTTGAACGATCGATTGATCGCGTTATAGTTTCAATTTCGCTTTCGAGATTCGCGATCGCACAAACTCGGTTTATACTATGGAGTGGCAGTACTTACCACACATTTTACAATATCAAATGCTTGTCAGTGGTGCTCAGGATCTGTAAATCATTCGCCATCATCCTCAGTCTCCTCTCCTAACTCTGTTTATGTGGTAGGTGAAATCTTATGTACTGCAATGTAACAGGCTACCGCTAGCAAGGAGCTAACCATGTCCCTTTAGTGGCTCGCGTTATTTTATTAGAATGCGTTATTTGCTTCCCGTGCCTTTCTGAATACAGACACCAACCCATTCCTGCACTTCACACCCCCTGCACAGCCTGGATCATAACATTTATTTCCATGATCTGCCATTATCGCTGTTGTCCTCAATTGTTTCTTTACAATACCTGCAGAACTTCTGATGAGTCGGCTGTGTAGGTTCGGCTGGCAGCTGGCCTAGAACATGGGCGGGTAGACGTTATGCAAATGTTGGGGCGTAGTGATCCCGACTGTTACATCACAGTCGGTGTTATGTTTTGATTCGCCTCTTTTTCAGTGGTCTTTTTTTATTCACGAGATTTACATGAGGAGGAAACTATGGTGTTTGAGGCTCACGGTATGTCATTTCCATGTACAGAACTGTTATTGTTTAACTATGCCAAGGTAAAGACAGTTTTTCATTCTATGGCACCTTTAACAGACTGAGAGTCAAAAATTATTAAATGCCCATTAGAAGGATGCAATACTAATGCAGTACTAGATCATTGGACAGCAAAATGCTTATTGGGTCAGCACGGTCAGAAAAAAACAAGTGGAGAAGAAAAGATACATTTAACTGAAAAAAAAAAAAAAAGAATTACAGTGAGGAATTAGGTGTGAAACCACTAGGAACCATTTAGTCTCCAGTGCCACCATTTTCCAGAGCTACAACCTACCTGGATTCTCCAGAAGTGCAATGTGTCAGGTTCTCAGAGACTTTGCTTGGTAAAAAATCCTAAAAAAAAAAAAAAAAAATTACCCTCACTTAATAAGAATCACATGCTGAAGTGTTGTGAAATTCATGAAGACTGATGTTTTATAGGATTTATAGACACATACACTGAACAAAATTATAAACGCAACACTTTTGCCCCCATTTTTCATGAGCTGAACTCAAAGATCTAAAACTTTTTCTATGTACACAAAAGGCCTATTTATCTCAAATATTATTCACAAATCTGTCTAAATCTGTGTTAGTGAGCACTTCTCCTTTGCCGAGATAATCCATCCACCTCACAGGTGTGGCATATCAAGATGCTGATTAGACAGCATGATTATTGCACAGGTGTGCCTTAGGCTGGCCACAATAAAAGGCCACTCTAAAATGTGCAGTTTTACTGTATTGGGGGGGTCCGAAAACCAGTCAGTATCTGGTATGACCACCATTTGCCTCACGCAATGCAACACATCTCCTTCGCATAGAGTTGAACAGGTTGTTGATTGTGGCCTGTGGAATGTTGGTCCACTCCTCTTCAATGGCTGTGCAAAGTTGCTAGACTTCTCCTTTGCCGAGATAATCCATCCACCTCACAGGTGTGGCATATCAAGATGCTGATTAGACAGCATGATTATTGCACAGGTGTGCCTTAGGCTGGCCACAATAAAAGGCCACTCTAAAATGTGCGGTTTTATCACACAGCACAATGCCACAGCAAGTTTTGAGTGAGCGTGCAATTGGCATGCTGACTGCAGGAATGTCCACCAGAGCTGTTGCCCGTGAATTGAATGTTCATTTCTCTACCATAAGCCATCTCCAAAGGCGTTTCAGAGAATTTGGCAGTACATCGAACCACCTCACAACCGCAGACCACGTGTAACCACACCAGCCCAGGACCTCCACATCCAGCATCTTCACCTCCAAGATCATCTGAGACCAGCCACCCAGACAGCTGCTGCAACAATCGGTTTACATAACCAAAGAATTTCTGCACAAACTTGTCAGAAACTGTCTCAGGGAAGCTCATCTGCATGCTCGTCGTCTTCATCGGGGTCTCGACCTGACTGCAGTTCGTCGTCGTAACCGACTTGAATGGGCAAATGTTCACGTTTGATGGCGTCTGGCACTTTGGAGAGAGGTGTTCTCTTCACGGATGAATCCCGGTTTTCACTGTATAGGGCAGATGGCAGACAGCGTGTATGGCGTCGTGTGGGTGAGCGGTTTGCTGATGTCAATGTTGTGGATCGAGTGGCCCATGGTGGCGGTGGGGTTATGTTATGGGCAGCGAACACAGGTGCATTTTATTGATGGCATTTTGAATGCACAGAGATACCGTGATGAGATCCTGAGGCCCATTGTTGTGCCATTCATCCACGACCATCACCTCATGTTGCAGCATGATAATGAACGGCCCCATGTTGCAGGATCTGTACACAATTCCTGGAAGCTGAAAACATCCCAGTTCTTGCACGGCCAGCATACTCACCGGACATGTCACCCATCGAGTATGTTTGGGATGCTCTGGATCGGCGTATACGACAGCGTGTTCCAGTTCCTGCCAATATCCAGCAACTTCGGACAGACAATGAAGAGGAGTGGACCAACATTCCACAGACAATCAACAACCTGATCAACTCTGTGCGAAGGAGATGTGTTGCACTGCGTGAGGCAAAAGGTGGTCACACCAGATACTGACTTTCGGCCCCCCGGACCCCCCAATACAGTAAAACTGCACATTTTAGAGTGGCCTTTTATTGTGGCCAGCTTAAGGCATACCTGTGCAATAATCATGCTGTCTAATCAGCATCTTGATATGCCACACCTGTGAGGTGGATGGATTATCTCGGCAAAGGAGAAGTGCTCACTAACACAGATTTAGATTTGTGAACAATATTTGAGAGAAATAGGCCTTTTGTGCACATAGAAAAAGTCTTAGATCTTTGAGTTCAGCTCATGAAAAATGGGGGCAAAAACAAAAGTGTTGCGTTTATATTTTTGTTCAGTGTATTTAGTGTTTCAACATAAACTAATAATAAGTCTTGTGCTTCATGTTTTGTGCATTTGAAGTAATTTAGTATTAATATTGCATTATCAATAAATAACATAAAATTTCACTCTGTCACACAAAGTATGACTTTAGACTTTGAACTTGCAAGTACACAAGTTGCCACAATATTCTTCATAAATTCTCCTGTGTTTCACAGAAGAAAGAAAGTCAAAAAGTTTTGGAACTTGAGTAAATGATGGCAGCATTCTCATTCTTAGGTAACCTGTTCCTTTAAGAAGAAACTTGTCATTTATTTCAAGCTGGAGTAAGCCAGAACTTTACAAATCTTGTCTTTACCATTATAAGTGCTGAAGAAAATCTTAGTGTCTTGAAGCTATGACTTACCTGAGCCTCTCGGCCAGAACCTTTCTTCAGTTTCTGCTTCCTCATGTCTTCATACTTCTTCCTGCTCTCCAGGTACTCTGTCACCGCCTCACTGGTCGGCTTACTCTCACCTTTGAGAGAAAACAAGAGCGATTACAATCTAGATAAGAGAAATTAACTTGCCTTCAGAGACCAATCTGTCTATTATTTTATATTTTATATATATAGTAGTGTGACTAACTTGAAAGGATTTACATTTACAGCCGAATTCCAGAGCAGAAGTTATTACTATCATATGGACATAACTATGAAATACATAAAGTTTATACTGCTATAAACTTAGATGAAGATGACAGCTCCTGTGGGCCACTTCCTTCCAAGTATAATCATATAGCCAGTGCCAAAATTTAGGTCCTAAGACCCTCATCAGTGCAAAGGCCAAAATTTATGACTTTTGCAGTCCAAATGACTTTCCGCGCTATAAAGAGATGGATTTTATTCAAATTATAAGGAAGCACATGTGATATACAGACATATATACTGAAAGGATTAAACAAATGAAATGGGAAACACATCAAAATGTGTTTATGTAACACTGAGGCTCTCTCATCCTTCAAAATAGTCAGAGCGAACACTACAAAATAAGGGAAAAAAGACAGAAGAGTATGAGAAATGGCAAATGTCAGCATCTAATGATATAAAACAGTTCTGTCATGTCCTCTATGATATTATAACAGCTTTATTTGATGGAATTTTGCAGCGTAAGCGTTCCAAGTGAAACATAAACCAGAAAGATGACAGTAAACAAACAATTCTTTAACTAAATAAAATAGTTCCTTAGCCAATTAGTTTACAGTTGTCATGCAACGTTGCAACTTTATGCATTAATATAAAATGCATGCTCACAGCCTTTTTATAATGGCTTTAAATGCAATTCATCCAGAATTTATATAAAGCTATTTGTTTCATAATGGGGAGAGATGAGTGAATATTTAATAAATATTCAATAAAAAAATATTCAGAAGTCCAATCATCATATGCATTTTATTAGATGTTATGTAAATCCATTTTCTATATGGCAGGTAAAATCAATATTATGTCAAAGCAAAATTACACTACATGTCAGAAAACCGCTAATGTATTAATGTAAAATGCTAGACTAAATATTTTGTTTTCTTTTAAATATTCATTTTTTCCCCAAAATTATTAGACCTTTTTCTGTCTGGTTTAAGAAAACACTCACTATAAAATAAAAAGTCTCTGGAATGGGACTGGAATGTTTAAACTCTTACAATGTTTAAACAAACCTTGGACAACAGCTCATCGTGTGATGTACAGACAATGCTGAAACACAGTATTATCCAATGAAATGAGTTTCTTACTACAAATGCTTACATTAAAAAAAACCCTGAATCCTGCAAGAGGATTAAGACTCTTAATGGTCATATAAAATTCTCTCCTAATCATACGCACCAATGTGAAAGGTGCCTAAAAATAAAGCGTATTCTACAAATCCCACGCCAGAATTGCAGGAAATGGAAAAGTCAATAACATCAAGGCTGGACTGTTGACACTGGTGTCTACAGGCATTAATGTGCCACTGCAAACTCCCCGGCTCAGACGGCGGGGGCGCTGACGTCACAGATCGCCCCGGCGGGTACAGAGCTTCTTTCGACGACACCTGCCCTCACGGCAACTATGACTGAACGCTTTCTCCACAACAAGCTCAAGGGGAACAAACTACATCAGACGGAGCCTCCAACATCTGGGTGATTTATTTCACGTTAGCGCTGTCAAGTAACGAAAAATCTTTTTCCCCTCACAAATGGAACACTTGTTTATTCTTCGTATTTATGGTGCACTGAAAACCGCACTGAAGAGAGGCTGGAAATTTGTTTTTCAGCAACCGAGAGAGCGTGCCATGCGTTCGTCTGAGAGCCACTGACTGTGTTTGAAAATGTTTAGTCTGTGGCATGAGCTAATAGAAAACTAGAAAGACAGAAAGAAAGTAATGAGCCAAAGACTATTAAAACACATTGACTGCGTAGAGAACCGAACACTCTACCTCTTTTCAATCTATAAAACAAGGGCTGCCAATATGAGCTGAGAGCATGTTTATCATGGCCGCAGTCCAGACAGTGAAAGATGCAGCTTTGATAGGACTGAAATAAACATGCATTAAAACAAAGAACAAGAACTTTTACATTCTTTGAGTAGTTTGTATATGCAGTGCATACGTGGCAATGAATCAGAAATAAATATTGCTGCAACAGTTTTAACGTTTCTTTAAAGGACTACTAAATTATATTATATTATATTAACTATCGTTGAAGAGGTTGGGGTCAGTAAGATGTTTTTTTCTGAAAAAAAAAATGAATGCTGTTATTTAGTAAAGATGCATTAAAGTAATCAAAAGTGACAGTATTTAATGTTACAAAAGATTTTTATTTAAAAATAATGCTTATTTAAAAACTTTCTATTCATTCAAAAAATTCTCAAAAAAAAAAAAATCAGTTTCCACAAAAACATTAAGCAGCACAACTGTTTTCAGCACTGACAATAATTATTCACGTTTTTTGAGCCACAAACAGCACATCAGAATGATCTCTGAAGAATCATGTGACACTGAAGACTGGAGTAATGATGCTGAAAATTCAGTTTTATCAGGGGAGTAAATTACGTTTTAAATATAAAAACAGAAAAATGTATTTTTGATTGCATACATGCAGCCATGGTGAGCCTAAGAGACTTTCAAAACATAAAAAAACATACTGCCCTTAAACTTTTGAACAGCGTCTTTGTAACAATTTTTTTTTAAATATAATAAAATTACCTAGAATAAAATCTAAAATCAGACTTGTCAGTTATTTTCAAAGTGATTCAGTGAATGAATATACTGCTTGACTTAAGAAGCTGCAAATAGCGTTGATTAGGGCCAAAGAGTCAATATTACATTACAAAATGTTGATAAGTATGTTCATATTTTTGCTGTTATTTATTGTTGTTTAATAGTCTTTTGATCTCACAAAACGGGATTATTTTTAACATGGGATAACATGGGATAACATGGGATTATTTTAGACTCATATGACAATTTTTAACCAGACCATGATGTGACAAGAAATGAAGATGCAGCTTTAATCAGTTCAATTAATAAAGTTGGTCATTTAAATTATATATATATATATATATATATATATATATAATTTTTTTTTTTTAATTAATTAATTTTTTTTATGTATATTTTATTATGAGGCTATTGCTATTATCCAGCTCAGTCAAAAAGAGATAGAGAGTGGAGGGAAAGAAGAAGAAAAAAAAAAAAAATGAGTGAAAGGAGGCAGGTCCATTCAATTTCAATTTTTTTTTACATTAAATTGCAGCGACGGTAATTAAATGCTGTTTTAAAATGGTTAAATTGACAAGATCTGAATTATTGCAGAGCAGTTGAATAATTGTAGCATTAATCACCAATACAGCTGAATAATCGTTAGATTGGTCATTTACAAATGTTATCGTTAGTTGTGATTGATGTTTCACTTGACTTTAGGCAAGACCCACTTTATCAGGACATGAGAACCTGTTGAACTAGATCCCATTAATACGCCTGACAGGCAAACATCTCGTCCTTTAGTTGAAAGCATTTCTGGGCCGGACTTACCCGAGGTGTAATGTTCAGGTAACTTAATTGAGTAACTAAAGCTTGAGTGAAACAGGTTATTTGAAGAGAATGGCTGTCATTAGCTACTCAAACCATGCAATTACTCATTTACACAGGCATTCAACGAATGAATGCCACAAATTCAGAAATCACCTTTCTGAAAAGTCAGCGCTGGTAACAACCCTTTTCTATGTGATTTATGTGAGCAAAAAGTGATGCCTTCCACTCGGCCTGCTCCACGCTCGCGCTCGGGCCCAGCTGCAGACCGCGACTCGCAGGCCTGCTGAATGATGGCACCCTCAGGGCCTACAACAGCAGCACACTCCATCGACTCCAGCTGGTGTTGCTAAGTACTGTCTTTGAGTTTGACGGCTATTCTAACAACATTCCATCCCTCTCCTGTCACTCGGGCCAAAAAGAGCTACAAATCAAGCAACCGGCAACAAGGGGGTTGATGGGGACGACAAACAACTCGTCATTTGGGAGGTGGATTATTTCCCTTCTGCTGGTCAAGATCGAGGGGATGAATTCAAGGCTTCTTGAGGCTACAGTAACTGGGGTCTATCAGTCAGCACAGGAAGACCTGAGCTTCTGCTAGGTGTTACACTGTATAATTCAATGTTAAAGATCTGAGCTTAATCAGAAGGAACACGGTTAATCTGGTGTTCAAGACACCACCATAACTTACGTGTAGGATCGCGATCATCCTAAAAATGTAGGCTACCAAAAATAATTACACATGAAAGTAGCAGTTCCCAACCTTTGTGTATCTGGAGTCAGACTCTGTCAAAGTCAAACATTTAAGGCCCTTCTACAAAGGCCTATTTACAGAGTTGCTTGCTTTTTTTTAACGTTTTATTAGAAATTGTGGCTCTCAATAGATCCAATAGATTTTCTTTAAAAAAAACCCCTCAGAGATGATGATGAGACATTTAAAATAGCAGTGAATTTTAGAGCATTTAAAATGAGAAATGTGAAGTTTATAATTTTATAAAACCACTTACATTAATTCTTCTATTGAAACTTGTGTATTACTGGAGCTGTAAAGCCGTTTAAATATTTTTTACATTCATTTTAGGGTTTTAGCTGTTGCATTGTCATGGTAACGTAAAATTGGAGATAAATTTACATTTACAAGGTTAGCAAACTTTTTTTCACACTAAAATATGTCAACATACTGTTTCTATCTTGTGGCTATACTTTTAAAACAATGAGTATTTTTAATGCTTGTGGATAGGCCCCATTTATTTCCATTGTAAGTGCCTCACTGTAGCAATATTTTTGTGGTTTTTTTACATTGAGATTTTTTTCCAAAGAAAAAGAGAGATAACTGGAAATGAATTTTGTCGGAATCAACATTATGCCATTAATTTAGTTGATTGAGCTT
>JAFVLL020033443.1:42501-77501 GCA_021397915.2 Tor tambroides | reverse complement strand
AATCTCAAGCATGCAGTAATCCTCACAGGAAGTAAAGCAAAAAACCTAGAGCCTGGAGTGCTCTCTGGATCTGAGAAACAGAAAAGGCTTCGAGCCCTGTTTGCACTTCCGGCAAGTTCTTAGTGCCTTTACCAATAGACGTTAGACTGAATAGACCATCTAAGAGAAAACAAGTTCACTCTTCTGATCACACTTCCTCTTCATCACTGTCCTGTGAGGATAATGTCTTCGTCGGTAATGACAGGAACCTTCAAATAGCTTGTTGCTCTTGTCTGATTTGGCCACAAAATATTAAGTTTACAGACATTTGGGAGGTGGAGGCACATTTCTATGGTTATGATAAATATTAGAAAGGAACGCTGTCAGAGCACAGAAAGACTTGACTTTGCAAACAGGAGAATATTAGAAACTAGACTTTAACTTTATTGTAATAACTTGACCCAGACTTGTCTTGAAGACCCACACCGCTCCTTCACACGAGTTTGAGGGTCCTGTTACAATCACACCAGTCAATGAGTGAATCACATGAAAGTATGTCCAGCTCATATTTCACTTCAGTTTGAACTATATTTTGCATAATGAAAAAGTCTATTTTTAAGACAATTCATTTTTGCATTTTAATGGTATTTTTATATTAAGCAATTAAGCATCCTTTCCTCCAAACTTCCATTACCACAAAGAATTAATTTGATTCTCATTATTACAACGCAACTGTTTATACTTTGCTATAGCAATAAATCTGTGTATTCTGATTATCTTTAAATATTTGAAACCACTATAAATTAAAAACAGTACAAATATCAAATAAGTACTAAATTATGTTTATGTATGTATTTTTTTAATGCATTATAGTAATTTTCTTTACTTATTTTTCCAAATCAAAATGTGATATGAACTAGTGTCTGTGAATATTAAGCTGCAAAAATACTATTTAAATATGAATTGTTCTGCGTGTCTGTGTAAATGAACGGCACACACGCGCGGTTTTGTTTATTGCACACATACTGAAGCGCTTATGATGCTCATGGTGTTTTCAGCCTCTACCGCCTCACTATATGAGTACATGAACACATGAACATAAATGTGCTCTAAAACTGCTCTGAGAGTCACTTCATGAGCATTTACCAGTAAAACTATTGTCATATCATACACAAACAGAAATACAGAGGTCTTCACAGCATCCTGTCAAAATAAAAGTTCAGTTTAACTTGAAGAAACTGTGACAGAAATATATTGCTTAATGTAATGATAGAACTACTACAAAAAACTTTTATTAAAACATTATTCTTTTAAGGAATATTTACCAGAAAAAAATATTTACCAGAAAAACATAAAAACACAACTAAAAACACAAGTAATTCTGGAAAAAAAAAAATAATAATAATAATAATAAATTATATAAACATTTAAATAAAATCAATTAATTAGAGATGCTTTTGATTATTAACATTTAATGAAACCATTAAAATGAAATCCAAAAAATTAACGGAAAACACAGAATTTGGTGAAAATAAAACTGAATTTGAGAAAAAAAAAACGTGTTTCATAGGGCCTTAAAATGTAATTGTAGTTAAACTGTTAATAAATTGCTGTTAAATTGTGTAGGTTTCATGATTTCAATTAATTAGACACAAAGGTACCGTATGGATTCAAAAGTAAAATAGAAACTGTCATATGGACCATTTCATTGGGCCATTTTTAGAGACTGACAGACTGTGGTCACTGCTGCTTTCACTGGGGGATATTTAAATAAATGTAATTTACTTTATTTTACTGATTAAATAGCTATCGGAAAGACTCTGACAAAGTGCAAATCCAACTGAATTGTTTGAACAATCCAATCAACATATTAAATTACAAATGAAAACATCATGCGAAATTACTTCTCATGTATTCCAAAGATTTCACAGGTTTGGAATGACATGGGGTTGAGTAAGGGCGCTTTCACACTAGCACTTTTGGTGCGCACCCGGGTTCGACTGACGTCAGAGTTCGGTTCGTTTGGATGATGTGACCTCGGGTGACCTACCGACGTCGGGTACGCACCCGCGAACCGTACCCGAGTCCGCTTAAAAAGGGTGGTCTGGGGTTCGGTTCATGTGAACTCCGGTACGGTTCGCTGCTGATGTGAACGCAATTGTACCAAACCACGGAAGTGAACCGCTATTAATGCCGTATTATTTGATAAAAATTTGTGTTTGTTTCACTCACTTTCCTGACGAGCATGATTGACGCGCTGCAACCAGAAAGCTGTATGTCTCATTTCTGTTCGCTTTCAGCATTCTTTAGAGCATTAGCAGTACATTCGTAAGACAGACGTAAGTGGTTTATGCACTGAAGCTTTGTAAACAAAAGGAACGGTTCAAAAACGTAAATATAAAAAAGCGCAGAGAGCAATCTTATGCATTTTGCCGCCTTCTCCCGCGCCGTCGTTACTAAGCAACGGGGTAAACAGCTGCTGGCTTGATGACGCAAACGAACTGCGGTATATATTATAAAATAATATGAACACAGTCCAGCGGGGGCAGGGGGAGGGGGAAGCAAACGAACTCGGGTTCGGACCAGGCAATCGAACCAAGTGGGAAAGCACCCTAAATGATTACCGAATAATGACCAAAAAAGTTTCACTGCTCTTCAAAATGCTCACAAAAGGCAAACAATTAACTAGGCATGTCTAAAAGAATCGACTAAATAACAGCTAGCAATGCCAAACGTTTAATGTTATCAACACGCTCACTCACAGCCAACATTCAGGCTTTAAAAACACACACACACACACACACAGCAGCTTCAGATATTTCTGACATAAAAAGCAAGGCCTGATGTAGAAAAACAAACCTCCGAAAAAAGAACAATTTAGTTGTTTGGAGGATCATGTTGACTTGATTTTGGGAGAGTTTGAAATACTTTCATTACACCATATGCGAGAAATAAATGACGCTTTCACTGTTAAAACAGTACAAAACATGACATTTCAAAGAATACTGGTAATTTTACAGAGCTTTTTCAAAATCAGTCAATGAAAAGACAAACAGCTGTGATTTTGTGGCACAGACACTCACCCTCACTGACATCCTCTTCTTTCTTCACACCATCTTCTTTTCGCTGTTTGATTGCAAGTAATTCTTTCTTCAGCTGGCGAGCTTCTTTTCTCAATTCATCACTGTGGAAAGACATTCAACCGAGAGCTGGAATTAATTTCCAGTCTTGGAAGGAACACTTTCTCAATAAGTCTTGCAAAATGTAGAAGGGAAAAACATGTTACGGAAGGAAAAACATGTAGCACACTTTTTATGCATAGCAATTGAAGATATTTTCCTGCTATCTGAGATAAATCATTCAAGTAATGAATAAAACAAGTTAACGTGACATGGACAATGGCCAAATCTTAAATATACTCAAAAGACCAAATGTTTTCAAGCACAAATTGAAATTTAAAAAAGTTAGTCTACGAAAAAAAAAAACCTTGGATGTAGCCAACTCATCACAGACACGAAATATTTCAAACCGAAATATTTCAAATATGAACAACCATTCATTTGTTCTAACAAAAGAGCAATAACCTTGTGAAATTCAGTGATTTTTTTTCTTGTTCTGTGCAAATGTGTGCAAATACTTCCATAAGCTATCCTCCAAGTTATTTGTTGACATGCTGTCACAAATCAAAAAGAGCTGCTGTATGTGTAAGGTTTCGCAAGTGCAAACTTCGAGATTGTAACTAAAGTCAATGAAAGAAAACAAGAACATTTCTGAATGTCTGCAGGGTGCTGATCTTCATTATTTATTATTATTTATTTATTTGAAATGGTTGATATGAAAACACAATCCTCAGAACAGCACACAGGATATGAACATCTCCTCAGCTCCGGGGTTTCCAAATGATTAAGCTTTTCATTCCACAATTAACAAAGGGATTGAGTGTTCACAAAAAACGGGAATAAAACCAACAATTACCTTAGGCATTGTGTTCCAACGTGTCAGAAACAAATACGTGCATTAGAAGTATAAAATTCTCTAATAAATCGTGTGGCGCCTTGGTAGATCAAAAGTTCAGCATGGCTTCCAGACAGTCCAGGGTTCTGGCACCTCAAGAGGAGATGTTGTGGCTGAACCGATACACCTCAACCCCTCTGAGCTCAAACAGTGAGGTCTTACTATGATCTTTAGCATGGCTGTGGAGCTAATCAGTGCTCTTTAAGTGGCAAAAGAAACCTACATCACTAAAGTACTGCTTCAAAACTAGTGAATATCAGCTCATATAGACTGCAGAGCTCTTCAAAATGAGAATGAAAACAGTTTGGTCCAATATTTACCTGAGGCTGCATTCAAAAAACCTTCTAAAGAAGACTTGCAGATCAGCTCAAACGAAAAACACCTCAATTGTATTTTATTGCACTACCTGTAGACTAATAATCATAACAAGCGCACACTATTTAATTGCAACTGACTTATTGGGAGTTCAGCCCTCAGAGTCACACAGAATGTTGCCGAAAATGGCTAAAATTAAAAAATTGCACAATTAGGTCCATATTTGACTCATTTTTGTAGAGCTGTTACTAAATTTAGAATTCGGCACAATCATGACCAATCATTGTTTACATTATCAATCATTTTGTGACTTCAAAATGCTGGTTATCGCTGGTTATCGCTAGTTATCGCTGTTATGTTGCAATGCTTAAAGGGATAGTTTAAAAAAATGAAAATTCTGTCATTAATTACTCACCCTCATGACATTCCAAAGCTGTAAGACTTTCATTCATCTTCGGAACATAATTTAAAGCTGCAGTCCATAACTTTTGGCGCTCTAGTGGTTAATAAACAGAACTGCGTGTATTTTGATGACTGACTGATATTTTTGATGAAATCCGTGAGCTGTTCCCAGACCCAGATAATGGCGGAAGACGTGATTTGGAGGTAAAGAACTGTTGAATAAAGTCGTTATTTTTGATTTCTTTGCACAAAAAAGTATTGTTGTATCTTTGTAAAATTACAGTTGAACCACTGATGTCACATGGACTATTTTATTGATGTCCTTACATTTCTGAGCCTGGGAACAATTTCAGTTGCATTGCTGTCTATGGAGGGCCAGAAAGCTCTCGAATTTCATCAAAAATATCTTAATTTGTGTTCTGAAGATGAATGAAGGTCTTACGGGTTTGGAACGACATGAGGGTGAGTAATTAATGACAGAATTGTCATTTTTGAGTGAATTATCTCTTTAACATTTGATGAATAAATTCATTAAATATGACCTTTATTTAAAACAAGCTGGACATTCTTATCTTTAAGAGGTTATTTATGATGGTGTTTAAGAACACTTTTTAAGAAAAGTTTACCTTTGGAACAATCTAAAGAGCAGAGCATTCTAAATACATGTTTTTGGGAATACAAAAATATTCTTAACATTATTCTTAAATTAGAAAATAAGACAAAACTGGAGTTAAGAAGAATTGGAGTCTTAAGAATATTTAATTTGAAGGTGAAGGTGGTGGAATCAAACTATCGTTCAAACCAAGCAATAGAACAAAGTTTGAGCCAAGAGCTAATGGCTCAACAACAAAGAGTAGCCTTGACAATATTCCTGCGCTTCGTAACTGAACATGTTTCACTTTAAATATGAATTAGCTCAAATCAGATCAGATGAAGCAGGGGAGAAGCATTAACATTCTGCTAAACATCTCCTTTTAAGTTGCACGAAAGAACAAACTTCATACAGGTTTGAAATGACATGAGTTTGAGTATTGCTTTAAAAGATCTCGGCAGATATATAATAGGCTGCATGCTTAAACCACAAATGGGGCGACCAATGAACTACCATTTTGCCTTTGAGCAAGGCATTTTACCTCAAATTG
This sequence comes from Tor tambroides, assembly GCA_021397915.2. Classification (NCBI taxonomy): domain Eukaryota; kingdom Metazoa; phylum Chordata; class Actinopteri; order Cypriniformes; family Cyprinidae; genus Tor; species Tor tambroides. The sequence goes on along the minus strand of JAFVLL020033443.1, from coordinate 71,649 downwards.
CTCCTTTGGGATTACTGGTTTGAGTCAACAATGGAGCAACTACTTTAAGATCACCCTTCTGACTCCTGCTCCATGGTAGCTTGCAGAAAAAAGCACTGTCACAAGTGACTACAATAAAATTTGTTTAAACTGGTCTTAAATCTGAGGTAATCTAAACCCCACAAAAATGAATCTTACAGTCAGTGCTCTTGTTTAGACAATAAATGCAGATGTCACAGGACAGCTGATAAGGACAGGCCCAGGCAAACACACACTTCCAAGGTGTGAGGTCCTCGTAGATAAACTGCCAAGCGAGTCCGTGAGAGGAAGTTGCTTCCATGTGCAAACAGTGCCCCCACCCACATCTGCCTTTCAGAGAACCGAATCTTCTGGCAGCTCCCAGGACAGCATCTTCTATTGGGGTATAATAATATTTTCATAGGACTTGACAGCTATGTTTTGATGCCAGGTTCTTACATGGCTACAAAGCACAGGTAAGCTGCAGAGTCTGGGCCTCCAGCCCAGAAACACGTGAGCCATTCAAACCCGTAACAATGACTGCCTTTGTTTCATCCATCTGCTCCTCTCAGCTGACACACATTCTCTCAGGCAGCTCTCTTCTTTTACTCCTGTTGAACCTTGGATCCCCAACCTCCAGGTTCTTAGTCTCTAGGTTCTCAGGGGACAAAAGTAGGGCAACGTAGATGATTTAAAGGTTGACCTTGTAGTGGACCTCTTCTTGGCATCCACACTGTTTGAGCACTCAGGTAAAGGGACACCCAATTTGTTTGTTCTCCTCTATGGGTCTCCAGTCCTGAAAAGAGTGCATCACCTTCAGTCGAGCCACTCAGCCGCGTTCCACTGCTGGAGATCTTGGTAGACACATGATTACAGAGCTTTCTGTCTTGGTTAAAGCTGACAATCTCATTTCCTGCACATGGCTTGTTGGTATATAGAAGGACAGTTAAAGGCATAGTTCACCCAAAAATTTAAATTGCGTACTAGTGCTGTTAATCGATAAAAAAAAAAAGTAACTAATTAATTGCACATTTTTTTCTGAAATTAATCCCACCTAACATTAAAGTTTTTCAATATACTTTTACATTGCAATAATTTCACTTTCAATCTTCAAATAAATGTAGAAACAACAAAGTATATTTGTTTAATGCCATCTTTTTTATGACTGAAGGCAAGTATCACTGAAACCAAATGATGTCTCTATGATTTTTTTCCTAATGTTTAACCATTGACTACAGCCATTCAGCATTACAGTATAATTGAGAGCTATCAATTTTAACATTTATTAGACTTTTAAAAATAACTTCTAATTTAAGTGAACTTAAAACCTTCTTCACATAAACTGTGCCCTTCAGCAAGTAGAAAATATAACTGAATAAAGTTATCAAACACTAAATTCTAAATTAAATAAAGATAAATTAAATCTTAAAGCTACAGAAGTTATGGATTTCCTTTTTTATTTTGTTTGTTTGATTAACAGACATCACAGCAACTGGTAATTAGGATATTTTGGCTGTTGTTACTTTAAGAGCTGCTGCTGCAGAACATGACGCGGATCTGAGACTGCTTTAAATGTCATAAATAATAAATTCTTATATGCACAGTTTTAAGGCAGCTTTAATTGCCTTTTTGTAACTTCATGACTTAACTGACAACATTCTATTCTTGTTGTTTCTTTAATATGAAATGATACAGGCTACAGCGCGGGCTGCTGTATTTGTGCATGCACCTGAAGAGCACGCGCTACGAGTACAGTACCGTTTCCGCACTTGTTTGCCTCATGCCTGGTGCTGAGGTAAAGTTGGAGCATGCATCTGAAAACTCTCCCAATTGATGTGGTCGTAAAGAAGTTCTACGTATAAATAAACAACTATTTATCAGTTGTGAGTGCGGTGGCCAAACCTAGCTTCGCCTCTGCGTTAATTGCGTTAAATATTTTTAATGCGTTAAACTTAAAAAATGAATCGCCTGCATTAACGCGCTAATTTTGACACCACTATGTCTTTCCAAACCCGTAAGACTTTTTCATCTTCGGAACACAAATTAAGATATTTTAGATGAAATCCAAGAGCTTTCTTACCCTGCATAGACAGCAACGCAACTGACACGTTCAAGGGCCAGAAAGGTAGTAAGGACATCATTAAAATAGTCCATGTGACATCAGTGGTTCAACCGTAATGTAATGAAGCGTACTTTTTGTGCGCAAAGAAAACAATAATAACGACTTTATTTAACAATTTCTTCTCTTCTCTTCCATGACTATTTTAATAATGTCCTTGTTACCTTTCTGGGCCTTGAATATGGTATTTGTGTTGCTGTCTAGATAGGCTTCAGATACTATAGATATAACTAGATTACAATTTGTAGTTTTGCAAGCCATGCTGGTCAAAAGCATTTTAATTGTACAGAGAGAAAAAAGTGATTTTAGTGTTAACTATGCCTTTATGATTGATTGTGTTGGAATGAACAAATAAACATTTCAGCCAGAAACAAGAGAAGACGTGACACTTCTACAAGGGTGAAGAGTTATCTATTAGAGGCCTACAGTGACCCTTGGTTGGAAATGAGCAGGCCATATTGGGGAAACACCTCCAACTAAGTGATAATTTTGCTTGCCTGGACATGCTACCATTTACCAAACAAGAGAAGCATATCCTAGGCAACAGCAACACAATGGGCCCCTCAGCCAGATTGCCAGTAAGAGTGGAGAAAGCTGAGAAAAATGCAAAGAGAGACGAACACCTGCTAATTTACTCCTCAGGGCTCAACAAATTCCTCAGAATATTCTTTTGTTCTTCAGATGGAGTCCATCTCCACCACATTTGCACATTGCAAAGTGTCATAGACTGTGTTTGTGACGATATATTTCATTATCATCACACTATGCTGTCAAGATACAGATTTTAAACATTCAGTTTTGGTTCGAAATTATGAGGGGTTCGGGCAACTTCTATGGCTTTACATTTATTGTTTACTGTTATAACAGTTGAGAATGAGATATAATTTAACTACAAAATCCTGATCCTAAACACTGCAGATAATGTAACCAGCCAGAAACATACTCAAATATACAAGCACGCAAAAGTGAATTCTTTAATACATAACCTGTAGATAAAACCTGCTTTAATGCATTACTCTGGCAGGAACAAACTTACAAGGGGCAAAAAAGTTAAAAATATCTGTAACACTTTACTTAAAGGCTGTATGTATAATGCATTATAAAAGTAGTTTTAATGCATTAATTATGCCTTGTAATGCACATTATAATACATTGTACAAAAGTCATTTTTTTGGGATTTACTGTTTTCTACATAAAAAGGTAAAGAACATTCTGTGAAAATGCAACCTTGATATCTTTAATACTGACTGAGTAAGACCATGTCAAAGATTGAAATCATCATGAAATTAATGGTTAAAATCAAACTTTGATGCTTGTTATCTCATAATTTGATTTTGAGATTTTACAGAGGGTCACAATTATTTATGACAAGATGTAATGCATTACAACACACATTATGAATAATTATAATGCATTATACCCTTTAATAACTCTTTATAATGGATTATATATTAAGGCTTTAAGTAAAGTGTTACCAAAATGTCTATTGTATTAAACTAAAGGCCAGTTGCATAAACACAGCCATTATGTACTGATTCTTAAAAGCCAGTATGACCAACAAAATTTTGTATCAAATTAGATCAGTCTACATTTTTATATATTAAGTTATGAACAGTCTTAAAGAAAAAAATTCATGACTAACTTCTAAGTCTTCGCAGTTTATGCAACCAGGCCCAGACATGTTGTTGTTCAAGTAAATACTTTAACTAATTTTAACTAACTTTCTCAGAAAGATTCATTAAAACTGTTGCTCTGCCATGGTAATAGAAAACAATGTGCTGTGAAATTGAGCTTGCATAGCCAGAAGCATTTGCACAGCTAGAAACGCTTACGTTTGCATACTTGTGCAGAGTATCTTTCAGGTCTAAGTCACCAACCTGAATTAATGCTCAAGAAAACTAGCAGAGAAACCAAAAATATTTGGTACATGTGTGTCCTCAACCTACAAGTACACAAAAAAGAAAGAAAAAAGTAGTCCCAAATCGAGTAAAAGACACAAAACAGCAGCCAAACCATCCAAAGAAAGCCATTTCTACAGATTAAAGTAATTGTGATCCTGATGTTTAGAAAATTAGGCAATTTGTTCGAAATAGCAAAGCTATTAATAAACAGCACTGCGCTGAAGTGTGATGGACTGTTTAAAATAGCAGAGCTGTGAGATATGCCCTTGTTAGACAGCAGCGCCAGATAAAAAGGCATTTGTTAACTCAAGAAAAGAAAAGAACAGTGTGATAAAGTGTCCTTGTGATAAAAGGAGGAGGGGATGAGAGTTTATTAACGAGTGAGCGCTTTGATGAGGAGCCAAAGTGTGCCCACTGTCTTGCGGCCTCATCAGCCGGGGGGTACAGACATCCCCCCTCAGCCAAACACAATGACAGCCATTCACCAAACCCTCTCGGGCTGCCAGCGGGGAAGAGACCGTCATTTCACAAATCAGACGGGAGAGAGGGTTTGGTGATGAAGTGCTGGACGAGACCTGACGCATACATTTAAAGTCTGAGGAGTGGAGGAAAGACTTTGTCGTCACTCACGGCTCTCCACACCAGCCAGCGATTGTCGCTCATTCAGACAATTCAAATAAGCGAAACCCGGGGAGCTCTGGATGATTTACTTTTCATAAAGAAAGCACACAAAGTGACTGGCCACCGACCAATCTTTCTCATGATTCGAGACTTCAACATTTAACCCTCGCCCCTCCACCAGCCTGCTATTGCAGTCCAAAAAACGTCTCGCGGGCGGGAAGTTTTTGATCTGTTTTTCCAAAACGGACACAGAGTGGTTCCTCGCACTTTGCAGGAGTGGAATTACTGTTCCTCGAGTTCCACTTGTACCGATTTTGACTTTTACACACGGTTCTGAGTTTTATAATCAAGCAGTATAATCTGGAGAGGGCAAATGTCTTCAAGGTCTTGAAGCAGATTGTTAAAGCAGAGTCGGTGTATAATAATCATACGATATCACGTTTCAAGGAGGATGGTTAAGAATATTAGTTTTCCAGGTCTCCTGACTCAAATGCACAGTCTACCTATATTTTTAAAAAGGAGACTGAAGATTTGAATAACTGAGAGTTCTGTAATAAATATTAATGATTGAGTTGATGAGTCAAGTGGTGGCCAAACACATGACATAAGCGGCAGAGCGCAGAAATTGTAACCATAACACAGAGACTGCGTATATACTGCATCCTTCAACTACTTGCTTGCTCACAAATTAACAAATTTTACCACAACTAAAGCTCCAAACCACAAGAATGCGTGCATCACCACAAGTGAACTTAGCAAAGATGTTGAGTAATTGCTGGAAGTGAAATTAGTTCATTAGTAGGCGTTTGTGATTCCAAAACACTTAGAATAAAACTCACAATGCTGCATAAACTGATTGCTTTGCTAAGAATATGAGAATAGACAGTTTGGCATTTTGTCAGTGAACTCCATAATCTCCTACAGGACGATGACATACCTTTTGAGGAGTGAACTTATAACATGTTAATGATTACTTAGGCTCCAGACTAAAAAATGGCTCTAAACGTCATTAGGTGTTAAACAAAAAAGGAGACAAATCTATTTTTGTAGGTGCTAAATTCTTTCCACAGATGAATAGAAAATGGCTAAAACACAGCAATTTCTTGGTATGATGTGACAAAACATTTTAACTATCACAAAACTGTGATTTGATCACAAAAAAAGTCAAGATCTATTTTATACATTATAAAGTGACCAATTTATAAAGCTATCTACTCTAAAATGTGGCATCAAAATTTGAAGAGCAGATTGAAATGATCAGAAAACTGGCAGATTCATTGGGATTCTTCAAAAAGAAATGCAGAGCAGTAGGTGCTACACACCGAAACAGCATAAGATCTGGCAAACTTTCCAGCATATTATTGTTAGTTTGTCTGTTACAAATTGAACTTATGCACAAAATTGGAATATTGCATAAAACATTTGCGAATAAAGCACCGTTTCCTTCCAGTGAGTTGAAGAGAACAAAATCGTCACCTCCCGATTTTAAGTTGCGCTAAATATTGCGAAGAAAAATTAAATCTGCTGTTTGGGAATGCAGCTCTGGGAGTTAATTAAGGCCCGGTTTCACAGACAGGGCTTAGACTAAACCAGGATTAGGCCATAGTTCAATTAGGACATTTAAGCAATTTTTATAAACATACTTAGAAAAAAACATTACTGGTGTGCATCTTGAGGCAAAACAAAGGCACTGATATATTTTAAAATCAGTCAGTGCAAGTTTATTTCAGTTAAAACAGCTAAGACTTACATTTTAGTCTGGGACTAGGCTTAAGCCCTGTCTGTGAAACCGGGGGTATAACGCATAACAGAAAAGCATTTTTTGAATATATTCACATCTTGGCATTTCCACCCAGCGATTTTTTTTTTATGCGAAAAAATGCACTTAAAAATAGGTGGATGGTTTTTGAACTCACTGATGTGTAAATGTATGCAGTCATGTGTTGATATATTCATACGTTAGAGGTAAGAAAATTGTCCAGAATTCATCATTTCAGAATTCATCAAAAATGCTATTTAAAAGAATTTCCATAGGATACCGAGATATTCTGATCTCAAAAGGTCGAAGAAAAATATATTTTTTATGACATAAAACTTCTTTGATACTTAAGTAAGTATTAAAACAACATGGGCATTTTGGGCTCCTTAATTTACAACAGTGAACAAATACAGAGATGCTCCGTTATTTCTTAGCTCTGCTCGGCTGAACGTCAAAAGATCCTCACATGCTGTAGTCTGGAGCTGCTCCGTCAGACTGCCCCATACAGGGCACACATGCTACAGTGGGCTGCAGATTCATAAACCTGCAGATCCGTGGCACAGCTGCCAAGAATTAGATGATCCCTTTCGGCCTCCACACAAAAAGGGCCAGTTCTTTACTGATCCGGGTGACCTTTCCCTGAGAGGCTGATACAGCATCGGATTATGATGGATGACAAATGACAGGTGCGGTCAATTAGAAACAGTGACACTACTCCCAAAAGTCATCGTCTTTGGTGCATAATTGCTTTTTGGACTCTCTTGAAAGTGACATTTCCATTGTCTCAAAAGGCAGATAATGACAGGAGTCCACTTAAGATTATCCAGTTGTTTGATGGATTCAGATGGCTGCAAATCCACACTACTGTTGTAAGTTCTCCTGCCCTTCACTGACACAGATCAGAGGTCGCAAGAACTGGAGACTTACTGCAATGCCAAGGGGTTCTTGATGAGGCCCTTCAGCTAAATGGATGCTGGGAGTGCTGTCTGGACAAACTTTAACATGAGGGAAAAACTTTTTCAATATCTGACTTTCTTACTTAACTTCGTTGGCTTTCTTACAAAAGAGACTTTTGTAACTTTCTTAAAAGTATTTGTACCAAGTGTTTATATAGTATGCAAGAACAAGAACATTTTAAATATATAACGAGTAATATGCTTATTGAAATATATGTAAATTAAAAAAGATTTTTTATTATTAAATTATACACACATACATACGCACACACATTTTTTTTTTTATTAATATACTTTTTTTTACATTTGTGCAACTTATTTACATTACACTATGTAAAAACATGCATTTTAAATGAAAATGATATTTTATTATACAGTAAGTTAATTCTATTTACTATTGTCCTTTTTAGAGCTTCTTTACAGCAGAATTGAATTTTGTTTGCATTATTGAAAGCTGTTTTGCCACAATCTATATAGTATAAAGCGCTATATAAACAAAGGTGACTTGAATATTATGAAGAATTTAATTCTCTCTATATAATATTTATTATATATTTATTTTAATATTTTATTTTAATTTATATAATCATTATTTGTACATAATTTTTTTTACATACTGTTGTTACACAGTAAAAATATATTTAATTGCAATTTAAAGAGAGAGAAAGATAATAAATTTATTGAAATACATTTAATCTATATTTTATTAAACATTTAATTATTATAAATACATAATTATAGTTACATTTATTAAAATATATGCAATTGACATTTTATCAATAATAATAATAATAATAATGTTTTTATTGAAATATATGCAAGTATTATTTTATTACATCATCTAGATTGTTGCTAAGAAAGTGCCAGGTACTTTTGCCCAGGGTTTCACAGTTTTCTCTCTTGAATTGTGGCTATGGTATATCACTCAAGTTTAAATGAAAATATTAAGAGCGTATGGCTATATCCAAAAAGCCATATGGAAGCACTTTGTATTCTTAGTTATGCCCTGTCGGGTTTAGTGTAAGTGGCGGCTACCATATGCACTGTGTCGTGATGTCGGGACTCCCATCAGCATGCTGTTTTATCCATTAATGCCACCTCTAAGCCAACGATACAGACAATGCTAAGCTTTCTCTATCTTTTTGTGGACAAAACTCATCATAACCAGACCCACTCATCGTTTTAATCATACACTAGATTTAATTATATCGCATGGAATAGATCTTAATGATATAGATATAGTACCTCAAAGTGACGATGTTACTGACCATACCTTGTATCGTGCATGCTGCCTATTAACTATATTAACTATATGGCTCCACGTTATCATCCGGGTAGAACTATTGTTCCAACCACCAAATATAGATTCACAAATAAACTGCCTGATTTATCTCAACTGCTCTCTGTACCCATAAATACACATGAACTAGACGAAATGACTAGCAATATGGGCACTATCTTCTCTAATACATTAGAAGCTGTTGCCCCCATCAAATTAAAAAAGGTTAGAGAAAAACGTACTGCGCCATGGTACAACAGTAATACCCATTCTCTCAAGAAAGAAACTCGTAATCTTGAACGCAAATGGAGAAAAACTAATTTGGAAGTTTTTAGAATTGCATGGAAAAACAGTATGTCCAGCTATAGACAGGCTCTAAAAGCTGCCAGGGCTGAGCATATCCGTAAACTCATAGAAAATAACCAAAACAATCCAAGGTTTTTATTTAGCAGAGTGGCTACATTAACATATAATCAGACATCACCCAAACTAAATATTCCCTCACAGTTTAGTAGTGATGACTAGTGAACTGGCAAATTACAGACCCATTTCAAATCTTCCGTTTATGTCTAAAATTTTTATAAAATGTTGTGTCTGTGCTCCTTCCTGCAAAAAAAAAAAAATTTAAAAAAAAATTATATATATATATATATATATATATATATATATATATATATATATGAAGAATTTCAGGATTTCAGGCCCCATCATAGCACAGAAACTGCACTTGTTAAAATTACAAATGACTTGCTTCTTGCGTCAGACCAAGGCTGCATCTCATTGCTAGTTTTACTTGACCTTAGTGCTGCGTTCAACACTATAGATCAATTACAAAACTATACAGGTATTCAAGGGCAGGCTTTAAGATGGTTTAGATCCTACCTTTCCGATCGCTATCACTTTGTCTATTTAAAAGGGGAATCATCTCAATTAAATCCAGTAAAGTATGGAGTGCCACAAGGATCTGTCCTAGGCCCTCTGCTATTTTCAATATACATGTTGCCCCTTGGTAATATTATTAGAAAATATGGGATTAGTTTCCATTGTTATGCTGATGATACTCAACTATATATTTCAACAAGACCAGATGAAACTTCTAAATTATCTAAGCTAACAGAGTGTGTTAAAAATGTAAAAGACTGAATTATTGGTCATCTTCTCCTATTAAATTCGGATAAGACCATGATATTACTTATTGGACCAAAAAAACTGTACACAGAATCTCGTAGATTACAATTTGCATCTAGACGGATGTACTGTTACTTCCTCTACAGTCAAAAAATTAGGTGTTATATTAGACAGCAACTTGTCTTTTGAAAATCATATTTCCCATGTTACAAAAACAGCATTCTTCCATCTTAGAAACACTGCCAAGTTACGGAACATGCTACCTGTCTCTAAATGCAGAAAAGCTAGTTCATGTGTTTACGACCTCTAGACTGGATTATTGTAATGCACTGCTAGGTGGTTGTCCTGCATCTTCAATAAACAAGCTACAGGTAGTCCAAAATGCAGCTGCTAGAGACCTTACCAGGACAAGAAAATATGATCATATTACCCCAATTTTACATTCTCTGCACTGGCTACCTGTTAAGTTCCTCACCAGTTACAAAATATTACTACTTACTTTAAAGGCCCTAAATGGTTTAGCTCCTGCATACCTAACTAGTCTTCTATCATGCTACAATTCATCCCGCTCCCTAAGGTCGCAAAACTCTGGACTCTCGGTAGTTCCAATGATAGCAAAGTCCACTAAAGGAGGTAGAGCTTTTTCACATTTGTCTCCCAAACTCTGGAATAGCCTTCCTGATAAAGTTCAGGGTTCAGACACACTCTCTCTGTTTAAATCTAGATTAAAGACATCTCTTTAGCCAAGCATTCACATAATGTATCTCATAACCTTGTACTTCAGTTACATCTGATCAAATGCACATTTTCATTCTTTTGCTTGGGTTGAACACATCATTTTTTGCTTAGCTGGAACAGCAGCTATGCTAATTTCTCTCTATTACCTCCTCTGTTTCTGCAACTAGGAATTACACAAGCTTCAGTCTGGATCCAGCCCTTACAAAGACCTGAGATGACAGAACACCTGAGAAGAGATGATGCCAACCCCTCAGAAGACCTCAGATGATGCCAATCCTCAGACAATATACAATAGTTTGATCGCAACATATAATCATTGCTGTTAATAATGTTCACCGTCTGTTTGATTACATGACATTAAGTAACTGCTTGATTTTTACCATAAATTTCTACCATATGGACATCAACTTGAGATAGTCACCATTGATAAGCTATTACTAAATATAATGTAGAAACTTTAATTTTCTGTAAAGCTGCTTTGCAACGATTTGCATCGTGAAAAGCGCTATATAAATAAACTTGAATTGAAAACTGAAGAATTATCAATAAAGATCACATATAAATTTCCAAATAAAGAAAACTGTTTGACTGAAGAATAACGGAAGCGTTCTTTTAAACCCCGCTGAACTTGGTAACCGAAAAGCACAGAAAGCCAACCAGGAAATGAAATACTATCTTAAGCAGTAGACATGGATCCAGAGGGGCTAGATTTCAGCTCGAGCCTCGTAGACTTATTCCAAGCAACATCAGATCCGTCCTACAGCCTGTGCTTCCTTCTAGGTGACTGGCAACCAAAGCTTCTCCCTTCACCTATAAGCTCATGTAAGCCTGAGTGGGAAAGAGCTCTGGGCTGCAACAATGCTGCCTTTGTCTTGCACCAACACTCTACCTACCAGCCAACTCTTTGATTGCAAGCCAAGACAAACCACTGTGTTGGGTTACAGTTCTTGTAGCCAAACACCATGCTTGTGTTTAATATACTACAGTCTTTCTGCATTTTGCTTCCTGTCAATCAAAGCAGTGGGACTCAGTGGGTCTGGCCATTACTTCATTACGTAGCAAAAGAAAAGAGCATGTTTATTATGATCGGAAAATTATCCAGACACATAACGGCCGATGGTGAGATAAGGCAGGTGTGCTTCCAGAAAAGGGGGCTTGTGGGGAAGAGTTCTCCGCCTTTAGCGCCTCAGTCAGTGGTGAGGTTATGAATCCTTTAATCTCCCCATTTTCAAAGGTCACACGCTGATTTCAAGGATCACATGAAAGAGAAGGAGATGTGACTGGGACAATGAGTCTGATGTGAGAGAGGATTTGAAAAATGGGTTTTAAAGATGAGACGGTACAAGGTTTGAGTCTATACACGGAATTTGACTTGAAGCGCAAAAGCATATAACTCTAAAATCTCCCACAAAAATAAGGCATTTCAGTGGAATTGATACTTTAAGTTTTGGTCACAGTCAGGGATGCAAACAAACCCTTTATCTAAAATAGTACATTTTGGCAATAACTTGTCATAACTTTAATATGACAAGTTAGGACAAATAATGGACAAATAGGACAAATAGGACAAATAATGTTTACCTCCTTTTCAAAAGTCTTTTATTTTGCTAATCTTAATAAGCTTAACATGTGTGACCCTGGACCACAAAACCAGTCTTAAGTCGCTGGGGTATATTTGTAGCAATAGCCAAAAATACATTGTATGGGTCAAAATTATCAATTTTTCTTTTATGCCAAAAATCATTAGGATATTAAGCAAAGATCATGTTCCATGAAGATATTTTGTAAATTTCTTACCGTAAATATATCAAAACTTAATTTTTGATTAGTAATATGCATTGCTAAGAACTTCATTTGGACAACTTTAAAGGCGATTTTCTCAATATTTAGATTTTTTTGCACCCTCAGATTCCAGATTTTCAAATAGTTGTATCTCAGCCAAATATTGTCCGATCCTAACAAACCACACATCAATGGAAAGCTTATTTATTCAGCTTTCAAATGATGTATAAATCTCAATTTCGAAAAATTGACACTTAAGACTGATTTTGTGGTCCAGGGTCACATATCAGTACCATACTGGTTAGTGGCTAATATCATAGATTATTGTTTTTTTTATTTTTTTGCGTTAGATATGCATTATGAAATACAAAATATGCAATTGTACATTATCGTTCAAAAGTTTGGGGTGACTTTTTTTTTTTAATCAAAAATACAGTAAAATCAATTACTGTGAACAAATATTTAAAATAACTGTTTTCTATTTGAATATATTTTAAAATGTACTTTATTTCTGTGATCAAAGCTGAATTTTCAGCATCATTACTCCAGTCTTCAGTGTCACATGATCCTTCAGAAATCATTCTGATATACTGATTTACTGCTCCAAAAATATTTCTGATTATTATCAATGTTGAAAACAGTTGTGCTGCTTCATATTTTCATACTCAAAAGAACAGCATTTATTTGAAATAGAAATCTTTTGCAACATTATAAATGCCTATGCTTTAAATTTTGATCAGTTTAATGCATCCTTATATATAATACAATTATTAAATTCATTTAAAGGTGCCATAGAATGCATTGATACAGTATTTTAAATTGTTCTCTGATATCTACATAGAAGGTATGTGGCTTAGGTAAGGACAAAAAATCTCCAGAAACGATTTTACATGTCCATTTACAACCCTAGGATTTCTCCCTAGAATGAAATGGTCTGTTATTGGCTTATTTGGAAGGGTCATGAATAATAATGAGCTCTGCTCTGATTGGCTGTTTCACAGTACGGCTAGCAAGAGTAGCCCACAGCAGGAAGGAAACACAGGGAGGAAAATAAATATCTCAAATCTTTATCTCGCAGTTATATCGTCAGGTAATTATGCTGTACATAATATGCAGGCATCAGGGAGCAGCTATTAATACACGGGGCACTGAAACTGCTTTTGAACGATTGGTCGATCACGTTATAGTTTCACTTTCGCTTTCGAGATTCGCGATCGCACGAACTCTGTTTATACTATGGAGCGGCAGTACTTACCACACATTTTACAAGATCACATGCTTGTCAGTGCTGCTCAAGATCTGTAAATCATTCGCCATCATCCTCAGTCATCTCTGCTTACTCTGTTTATGTGGTAAGTGAAATTTTATGTACTGTAATGTAACAGGCTACCGCTAGCAAAAAGCTAAACATGTCCCTTTAGTGGCTCACGTTATTTTATTAGAACGCGTTATTTGCTTTCCGTGCCTTTCTGAATACAGACACCATCCCATCCCTGCACAGCCTGGAACATAACATTTATTTCCATGATCTGCCATTTTCGCAGTTGTCCTCGCTTGTTTATTTACAATACCTGCAGAACTTCTGATGGTTTGGCTGGCCTAGAACATGGGCGGGTTTATGCAAATGTTGGGGGCGTAACTATTAGTGATCCCGACTATTACGTAACAGTCGGTGTTATGTTCTGATTCGCCTGCTTTTCAGTGGTCTTTTTTTATTCACGAGATTTACATGAGGAGGAGGAAACAATGGTGTTTGAGGCTCACGGCATGTCATTTCCATGTGCAGAACTGTTATTATTTAACTATGCCAAGGTAAATACACTTTTCCATTCTATGACACCTTTAAAATAAAAATAAAAATCAATCTTACTGATCCCAAACTTTTAAACAGTAATGTACATGCTCATAACTATTTTTAAATGTTTCATTATGTTTATCGCCATCTAATGTTCACTAACGTTAACTAAAAACACTAACAAATGAACAACACTGTTAAACAATCTTTTGCAAATCTCAGAATATATACTTTTTCCATAGTGTACATTATAACATTGTGATAATAAATGCTAAAAGTGAATTTATGTTTGACAAAATAGTGTAGAATTTTTATGTAAATGATTTATCAGTTATCAGCTGTAACATGAAAATTAATAATTGCTTTAACAAGAACAGCAATGGGGACCTGGAAGTGGACTTTTTTGATAAGCAATGGCCCAGCAAACCCCCACACCATGATTGTGACCAGTTTAGAAAAGGCAAACACTAAAAATTTACCTCAGTCACAGTGTTTCCCACACATAGACTTTACCTGGGCGGGCCGCCCAGGTATATTAACGGCCGCCCAAGTATATTTGGTGAAACAATTTTGCTTTTATTACTATTATTATCTCACACTTTTTTTATCCGCCCGAGATAATAAAACCATCCGCGATCGATTAACTAGTGGAAAATCTCCCCTCGCTCTACGCATTTCGTGTTGCTCGTTCTCTGTGCTCAAGAACTGTCGACACTCCCACAGACGATCGCCAGTGTTTCCCATACCTTGATTTATTTGTGGCGGGCCGCAACACTATCCACCGCCCGCTGCTACCAGCTCCCACGTCTCACACACACGAGCGCAGCTTTAGCACAATATTTAGCAACTTTCAGACCCTTCTGGCGGCTTTTTTCCCATAACAGGTACATACTGACAAACCTAGTGACTTTTTTCAAAAAAACTTTAGCTATCGTTCAGTTGGAAGATGTCGCCAGTACTGCCCCGCGAGCGCGAGGTCTGACTCTCCCGGCGCAGTGTCACCTCTCGTGGCGTCAGTTCTGAGCAGTGAGCGGCAGAGAAGCAGCACATTCAGTTGTTCGTAACGCAGCAAAATTGTCAATAAATCATTTACAAAACAGCGTTTCCAAGCACCTGTCGCTTACTGGCTGTTTGGAGTTTTAAATATGAACATAATTCGTCTGTTAATATGCGCATAGTTTGTTACTCAGACGCAGGCAGTGCGCTGAATGAAACAAAACAGTAATATAGCCAAAACCACTGCATATAGTCACTTTTTAGTGTAAGTTAGATGTATATTGATTTTATCAGACGATGTCGCGATTATAAATCAGGATTTAAGGAGTATAGTGAGAGTGATTCCTGGTTAACGTAGTAATGGGTCGTGTTTACCATTTATACTTGTTTTATGTATGACAACAGAAAATATAATGTGAACAGCTTTATTGGGCATTCCGTTGTATTACAGTATGTGATATTTCATAGAGTAGAACAGATCTGAAGTGCCAAAACTCGTCTGAACGGAAATTTGACGCAATGACGTCATAAATATGCAAATTAATAAGTGACTTCACCTGCCGCCACAAGTCTCACAAAATCCTGTGGGAAACACTGTCAGTCAGTTTTACTTTTCTCATCAAAAATCCTTTGCTTTATTAAATCTGAAAAGAACTGACCCTTCACTATATTTAAGAGCTTATATCTTTAGGTCATTATTTGTGGTACCATAAAAACTATGCTATTCTTTTTAAGGGATTCATCAAACTCACTGATTTCAAAATTTTCCAACCAACCCTGAGCAGCGTCTCTGTTTTTGCAATTAACAAAATGAATGCAAGGAAATGAAGCATCTTTGAGCACAGAGCAAAGTCAACAACAGCTCTCGAAGAAACGCCACAGTGCCGGCTTTCAGATAAAAATTATTCCAGAAGCATGTTTATAATGAATTTCTCTGATATAAGACAGAAAATGATACGGTCTCATGTCTCAGGAGGGCTAGTGCTGGGGTTGCCAGGTTGGCAGGAGGGAGCCGTTTTCCCCTGCCGTGGCAGAGTAATTTGATTTGTGAGCCAGATATGTGCTTCACCTTGAGGGACCTGGCTGTGTCCACTGAAGCGGCTCCAGTGAGGATGAGGAGCAACTGTGCCACAGTTCTGGTTGACTGCAGGGGTCACTGGTCTTTAGCAACATCAGGAATCAGAGGTCTGGTCAACCAGACAACCCGCTGAGATCACAGTGAGCTGAACGCTCAAGAAACTCAGTGTATTCAACTGCTATTGTGGGCTTTATGTATTTCCACTTTGTGTTCCCCTTGGATTTTAATCTGTGATTTACCATGAAAGTTAAAGTTGTAGTTACAAGTACTAGCAATAACCACTTACACAGCTAAAAACCTGCTACAAGAAGTTTCATATTTTAATTCATTTTCTTCAAAACACTAAACCAAATTCTATCTATATTCTAGAACGACTATAATAATTTTCATTTTTTCAGAGTTCATATTTTTACTGAATTAGCATTTACTGATCATCAACGTCTTTGTGATTTGTGTGTTGAGGTATATGTGCATCTCACTGAAACTGCTGGATTTAATATATTTGTCTACCAGGGTAATATGTTTGCCTTTAGTTTTAAGAGGAAAATCAAGCATAAAAGTGGTCCTTGCATTGCTAAATGCTAAACAATTTTTTATTGCCTTAACAATATTTCTAAAATTCAATAGACTGTTTGTTACTCGTTAGAAGACTCGTTAAAAACATAAACTTTAAGAAATGGGTCTCAAGGTCTTTAACATTAAAGCATTGCAAATGGACAAAATCCATGATAACGCTTCTTCCAGTGAAAAAGTCCAACCCCTGCTGTCCTCTCACATCAAAATCCACTTACATACTGGTTTAGAGCAGTTTTGGCCTGTTTTGACTTGTAAACGGTGCTTGATCTATGCATATTTCTCTCTTGATTCAGATGACTTTTTCACCGGTGTAAGCAAAATTATGCATTGCAACTGACCGGTTTGCATATTGCAACTGACTGGAAAAAGATCATTTCAGAGCAGGGAGTGAAAATGAGTGTTTTAAAGGACTGTGTTGTATCAGCCAATCAGATTCTTATTTACTGGCCATACAGAAACAATAACCTTATAAAACATCAATAAGAGTTCGAACCACTAAACAAGCAGAAATATCAAAAAGTGTTAGCTTACATAAAGCTGTCATATTAACCTGGAATAGGAAAAAAATATAAAAAAAAAAATAAAACGGGCGTGTGAGGCTGCAGCCCAGTTCAGGGGAACACAAAGAACACATAAAACATTTTGTGACACTAATGCCAAAGGAACTCATCCCCATCCCTGGAGAGAAAGAGTCTCTGAACTTAATAGAGCAACAGTGCCTTCTGCTGGACACCACTTTAACTGCTCTATCACATTACAGACAGCAGGGGTTAGAGTTCAGCTCCAACCGCAGTAACACACCTGCCTGGAAGTTTCTAGCACTCTGAAACACTTTGATTAGCTGGTTGAGGTGTGTTGGAGCTAAACAATTCAGGAGCAAGATTGGGTGTCCCTGATGTACAAATAAAAAAACCCCAGAAAACTCAGAAGGGAAATCAGCAGCAAGGTGGACGGCATACCTGCGGGAAGTCTTCTTCACCATGTCTGGATTGGTCTTCTTCTCATCCGTCTTGTCTTTCTTTAGTTTCTGTGAGATGTTCTCTCTGATCCTCTCTCTCTCTGATTCACGGTCGCTGTCATCCTCTGAATCATCACCTGCATCCTGGAGCAGATAACAGACACAGACTCACGTCACAGTATGACATCCTCAGAAATCACTGAACTGAACACAAATCAAAGAAACGTACCTCAAAATCATCTCCGCCACTTTGGTTCCTTTACATACAAAAAACAAAAATAGAGTTTTAATTAAACTGTTTTTACATTAATTATGGATTACACCTGCATTATGACACAAAGCCATTACAACAGAAAGGGGAATTATTTAAGGGTTTTTTTTTCCGACCTGTCAACGACTGGAACAGAGCTTAACTTGGGATCATCCTTTAGCAGGTCATGACTGCTTTTGCTTTTTCCTTTCATGGTCTGCAAGGATGAATGAATTCATGTTGAAAGCACCTACTGCTCATTTTCACACAAATAAATAAAGACCTCATGGAGGAATCATCTCATTGGACAGAAAGCTACCTGGCTGACTTGCTTGACCATCTCCTCATCTTCCTCGGCCTCCTCACCAAACGACAACAAGTTGAAATTCCTATAGAAAAATTTTAACGTTTACATTATGGAAACATTTCTGCACAGCATGAAAATACAAAATTAAACAATTTTTAAAAAATCTAATCAAAACGGGGGAAAAAATAAAGATTGACCCTATTTATTTTCTGTAAATCTTTGCAATTGTTTTACTTTTTTTATATATATATATATATATATATATATATTATATTTATATATTTTTTTTATATCTGATTGTTTATTATGATGAACTTATGACAATCTACATTATTATTATTTGTCTGCAGTCCAAAATGCAGAATAAGTTCTGAAAATTTAATGTGACCAATTATGAATTATAGTGGAGTTTGCAAGAACCACAGTTATGTCACAGGTGACTTTCCACAATCCAATCAATACTAAAAAATTAAATCAAATATCACTATTTTCAGTGATATATTACAACTCAGAATACATCAGCAGTTTCCAACCAGGGGGGCCCAGCAAGCCTTCAAATCACTTAAAATATTTAAATACATAAATTATTATTAATATATCAAAATAATTTGACTAACTCTAAATTAAAATGCTAAAAAAAAAAAAAAAAAAAAAAAGTAAAATTCAGCGTTATTGTTAACTAACACTAAAATTAAAACTTGTTGATATATAGCTCCAATAAAATTTCATTTAAAATTGTACTAAAAAACTATAACAATAATACTAAAATAACACTGGATGTACTGTTGATTTTAAGAAGCACGTTTTTCTTAAAGGACATACAATTCTTGCAACTACTGGAATCATAAAATGAATCAAGATTAAATTCACTTTATATAATTTATTTATATATAAATGCTTTATATACATCAACTCTAACTTTGTTTAAAAGAAGTTTGAAAACAAGCAGCTGTTGTCATAATTACAGCAGAAATATCAAAAATATCCTAGCTTATGTGGCCTTCAAATGTCGCGTCTGACAACAGGGAGAGTTTGAGTCAAAAAGGTTAAGAACTACCGGAACACATCACTTCATAGACGTTAAACGCATTGTGAACGCTTGTGTCATGTTGTCTCTAATGCTGGTGTCTAAATAAATGAAAGAAATGACTAAATAAAGTTTAAGAGTGTAAGTGTGCCGTACTTTGTTGCTTTGGACTGTGATTTCTTCCCTTCTTCTTTGTTTTTCTCCTTTTTAACTTTAATTTCACGTGGAACAATGTCATCAAAGGGAGAATGTAAGACCTGCACAAAACCAATGACTCCATATGAAAACAAAGGTCAATAAAATCAAAACGGTAAATCCAGTACATGAGAGGCCTGAACAAACCTCTGTGGATCGAATTTTGTGTGGGTTGAGTGGCCGTTCATCACGGTCACACTCCACCTCTGCTAACCTGATTATATTATACACCGTATCTCCTGTGACCTGCAGCCAAAGCACAACAGACAAACTTTGAAATGAATGAAACAAATAATAAATAAAAACAGCAACATATGCTGATCAACATTGTTGGATAAATGAGTAGTGCTTATAGAAATAGTTCACACAAAGAAATTACATTTATTTTACTGTACACTAAAAGTTCGGGGCCGGTAAGATTTTTTTAAATTTCAGAAAAAAAAAAGTTTCTTATGCTCACCAAAAGCTGAATTTATCTCATAAAACATACAGTAATACTGTTAAATATTATTAAAATCTGAAATTATTTATGTTAAAATGCAATCTATTTCTGTGATCAAAGCTGAATTTTCAGCATCATTCCTCCAGTCTTCAGTGTCACATGATCCTTCAGAAATCATTATATTATGCTGATTTGATGCTCAAGAAACATTTCTGATTATTATCAATGTTGAAAACAGTTGTGCTGCCTCATATTTTTCTAGAATCTGTGATTCTTTTTTTCGAGATTCCCTAATGAACAGAAATTTGAAAAAAAAAAATAATTTATGTGATATAGAAATCTTTTGCAACATTATAAATCTTTTTAATGCCAATCCTAATCAATTTAATGCATCCTTGCTGATAAAACAGGATTTGTTTATTTTGCAGAAAATCCTGGCTTATTCTCATTTTTAGGAAACCATCCCTTTGAATGGGTCACAAAATCTTCTTCACCTTTCCAAAAATGGTGTGTTTGTTGTTGAGTTCATCCGCCCGTCCAAGAGTAAAGAAGAACTGGCTCCCATTATCATGAGGTCCTGCGTTTGCCATAGCAACCAAACCTCTCCGATTGAAGCGCAATCTGGAGTGAAATTCATCCTGCATTGAAAAACCAAACAGTTAAACACAATAACCTTTACAATCATGCTTTCCTGCACATTCTTATACATATGCCGATTGCACATAGGGGTGTATGATATTTACAAAAAATAATATCTCAATATTTTCTGGGATTTTATCGATAACGATAATTAGATGATATTTTGCTGAGTGTGTTATTGTGCTGCTATCTTAAGGACTGCCGTGGACAGCGGACTCCAGAAGTTTTTGATATTCTTCATATTCTGTGTGATGGTCAGTTCACAGCAGTGATAGAAATTAATCTTTTCCAATAGGTTTAAATTGATTTTTACCTTTGATAGGCATTTTTACCTTTATAAAGCCATTTTTCTAAAAGTATGCTTTATCTTTTCAGTCAAATTTTTACATTTAATCAGCAAATTAGAATAATACGACATTTGGGCTGTTAATTACCAGGCAAATGAAATCAGTGTCTATAAAATTCATCTTTGCAATGCAGAGGAAACACAGAAGCTGCATCTGAAGTGGCATTTGGATGTGCTTACACAATGTTTAATGCAGGACATGAATGCATTTAACCTGCGATTACAAATACATAAATAATGTTTTGATATATTAAACATAAAACTTTGAATACTGTTATTTGAAATTATTTAAATAATAAAAAGAAACTTTAAATGTGAATTTAAAACCGTCCGTAGGTGGCAGCAAGTCACTGTTAATAAGTGAGTCATTGCGATTGAACCGAATCATTTAAACGGTTGATTCATTCAGGAACAAAACACCATCATGTTGCTCAGAGACGCAAAACAGCCTTGAGGCTCAATTTGGAATTATTTTTGTTGTTGAAATAGTGCAAAAAACAGGCAATATGGTGCCTAAAAAACAAGTCTCTTAATTAACTTGTTTTTTGAGCTGTTGTAAAAAAATCAATATTATGTTTGTAATCATGGCAATTTTTGGAGAAAAAAAACGGCACTCTTTGTGTGATATTAACTATATGATATGATATAAATATATACATTTTCTGTCCCCATATCTTGAATTTTATGATCCTTCTAAATGTATTTTAAAAGACTGAATTGTGCAGTGAAAAAAAGCACTCTAAATGCATATCCGCACTAGTCTAGACTTCACGTGACGCAAGCATGCGCTCTGTAGGGGTGTTTTGAAAGGTTTTTGCAAAATAATGTCAAATCGCACATCGTTAAAACAACAATTACAATATTATCGTAGACGATATACATCGCACACCCCAAATGCACATCCACTTAATCTCGTAAATAACAAAAGCAAAAGCAACCTTGAAAGGGCGACCATAGATAGACTCCCCACCCATCCCAGTGCCTGTCGGATCACCTCCTTGAACAATGAATTCTGGCACCACACGATGAAAAATTGTGCCATCATAGTAACCTGCAAAACAGAAGTAAATATTTATGATGAGTAATCGAGGTATTTCATTTAAAAACATGACATCATGACAAGTGCCTTGTCTTGTTTGCATTTTATGTCTGCAAATCTTAAATTATGATGCCACCTACCCTCCATACAGAGCTGAGTGAAGTTTCTACATGCCTTGGGAGCTTCCTTAGACCAGAGCTCTATATCAATATCACCTGCAGTGGTCTTCAGCAAGACCTATGAGAAAATAACAGTTTGTCATTATACAGATACAATGGTTTTTGTGCTTTAAGAAGGCTTTTTCAGTGACATTTGAAAAACACAGGAAATGAAGAAATACACATAGCGAAAACAGCTCAAATTACCCAATAAAACCTACTGCATTATATTTGATAAGCAAATTTCTAACTAAGGCCTCTAAAGTACAACCCGAATTCTGGAAATGTTCGGATGTTTTTTAAATTTGAATAAAATGAAAACTAAAAGAATTTCAAATCACATGAGCCAATATTTTTAGCATTACTAGCCTCCACAATGCGTTTAACGTCTATGAAGTGATGTGTTCTTAACCTTTTTGACTAAAATTCTCCCTGTTGTCAAACGCAACATTTGAAGGCCACATATTTTTTTATATTTTTGATGTAATTATGACAATAACTGCTTGTTTTCAAGCTTTTTTAAAACACAAAGTTAGAGTTGATATATATATATATATATATATATATATATATATATATAAATTATTTATCTATAAATCAATTATATAAAGTGAATTTAATCTTGATTCATTTTATGATTCCAGTAGTTGCAAGAATTGTATGTCCTTTAAGAAAAACTTGAGGGAAAAAGAAATCTGCTTCTTAAAATCAACAGTACATCCAGTGTTATTTTAATATTATTGTTATACTCTTGTAGTATTTATTACAATTTTAAATGAACTTTTATTGTAGCTGTATTTCAATTAATTACAACAACTTTTCATTTTAGTGTTAGTTAACAAAACACTGATTACCAATCTTGATTTTTGTGGGGTTTTTTTAGCATTTTAATTTAGAGTTATTATTATTTTGATATAATACAACCCGAATTCCAGAAATGTTGGGACATTTTTTAAATCTGAATAAAATGAAAACTAAAAGAATTTTAAATCACATGAGACAATATTTTATTCACAATAGAACATAGATAACATAACAAATGTTTAAACTGAGAAATTTTACAATTTTATGCACAAAATGAGATCATTTCAAATTTGATGCCTGCTACAGGTCACAAAATATTGGGGAGGGGGCATGTTTACCATGGTGTAGCATCTCCTCTTCTTTTCAAAACAGTTTGAAGACGTCTGGGCATCGAGGTTATGAGTTTCTGGAGTTTTGGTGTTGGAATTTGGTCCCATTCTTGCCTGATATAGGTTTCCAGCTGCTGAAGAGTTCATGGTCATCTTTGACATATTTTTCATTAAATGATGGGCCAAATGTTATCTATAGGTGAAAGATCTGGACTACAGGCAGGCCAATTCAGCACCCGGACTCTTCTACTACGAAGCCATGCTGTTGTAATAGCTGCAGTATGTGGTTTTGCATTGTCCTGCTGAAATATGCGTCATCTGGAGGGGAGCATATGTTGTTCTAAAACCTTTATATACCTTTCAGCATTCATAGTGCCTTCCAAAACATGCAAGCTGCCCATACCGTATGCACTTATGCACCCCCATACCATCAGAGATGCTGGCTTTTGAACTGAATGCTGATAACATGCAGGAAGGTCTCCCTCCTCTTTAGCCCGGAGGACACGGCGTTCGTGATTTCCAACAAGAATGTCAAATTAGGACTCGTCTGACCATAGAACACATTTCCACTTTGAAACAGTCCATTTTAAATGTGTCTGTAAATTTGTATATGCTATGTTGTTGCTGCTTTCTTGGCCAGGCCACTCTTGCAAAAGAGATTTTAATCTCAATGAGTTTTTCCCCTTTTTAAAGAAATGAAATGAGCCTTGGCCCACAGGACACGGCAGCACTTCTGGACCATGTTCACGTATGGCTTCCTTTTTGCATGATAGAGCATTAGTTGGCATCTGCAGATGGCACGGTGGATTGTGTTTACAGACAGTGGTTTCTGGAAGTATTCCTGAGTCCATTTAGTAATGTCAATATCAGAATCATGCCGATGAGTGATGCAGTGTCGTCTGAGAGCCCGAAGACCACGGGCATCCAACAAAGGTCTTCGACCTTGTCCCTTACGCACAGAGATTTCTCCAGTTTCTCTGAATCTTTTATGATGATGTTATGCACTGTAGATGATGAGATTTGCAAAGCCTTTGCAATTTGACTTTGAGGAACATTGTTTTTAAAGTATTCCACAATCTTTTTACGCACTCTTTCACACATTGGAGAGCCTCTGCCTCTCTAAGACATCCCTTTTATAGCTAATCATGTTATAGACTTGGGCCCGTATTCATGAAAAATCTTAGTGCTAAGAGTTGCTCCTACTAACAAAATTCTAAGAAAATTCTTAGAAATGTGGGTGTTTCCTCTTAAATTTAAAGAAAAGAAAAATCAGAAAGCATCTTAACCCTTAAAAGAGGTCTTAAGGTCCGAAATTGTTAGGAGTACGGACGAGGACTTTTAAGAGGCGTAAGAGTTTCTTTAGCAGTGGAGAAAATGGACGAAACATGAAGAGGGAGAAGAAATGTTTTGCACACAATGCATGACAGTGAGTTAATAAGACGCTACACATTAGATCGTGCAGGGATCATGTTTGTGACCAATCTTATTAGAGACACGTTAACATCTCCAACACCGTGCAGAAATACCATAGCGCCAGAAATGGACGTAATCACTACATTAACTACATTAACATATTTGGCAACTGGAAAAATGCAACTATGCAGCAGCGATGATTTGGGTCTGTTACAGCACTTTCAGAACCTTATTGTGTCGCTGTTCATTTCCTATGAAATACGTTAAGTATGACAGCATGGTAAATAAAAAATAAAGAATATAATGTGTGTGTGTGTGTGTGCGCGAGAGAGAGAGAGAGAGAGAGAGTACGGTAAAACAGGAAAAATTACACCTGTAATTTCAAGGCTTAGGATAATAAGCAACGCCGTTTGCACCGCGCTCTTCCGTCACTTGATCTTTTTATTTTGGTGCGTCAGTCTGTTAAGTTACTTATTATAGGAGATCATGATCCGCGCTCAAGAGAACAGTCTTCTTTTTACGTTTTATTTTACATTCATTACTGATGGGAAAAGACACAAATGTTTCGGCTCAAAGCCTTCCTCAGCGCACTCCTGAGCCGAAACATTTGTGTCTTTTCCCATCAGTAATGAATGTAAAATAAAATGTATGGAATACTGTTCTCGTGAGTGTGGATCATGATCTCATATTATAATAGACCCTATTCTTAAAAGCGCTCTTTTATTTCCTTGGACAACCAACCAATCACAGTCTTCAAAAGACTGTGTCATAGCTAGCAACGGGGTTAGCCCCGCCTCCTCACTAAGATAAAAGTTTTTGTATTTTCCTCCCTCAGAGTTGCTCTCAGATTGGTCCTGAATTGCTTTTAAGCTAAGACTCCTACGTAGAATTTTTTAAGCTAAATTAGGAGCTCTCTGAGAGGATTCTTAGAATCTTTAAGTATACGGGCCCTGATGTCAATTAACTTAATTAGTTGCTAGATGGTCTCCCAGCTGAATCTTTTCAAAATTTCTTGCTTTTTCAGCCCTTTGTTGCCCCCGTGCCAACTTTTTTGAGACCTGTAGCAAGCATCATTTGAAATTTGCTCATTTAGTGGATAAAAGTGTAAAATTTCTCAGTTTAAACATTTGTTATGTTATCTATGTTCTATTGTGAATAAAATATTGGCTCATGGGATTTGAAAGTCTTTTAGTTTTCATTTTATTCAAATTTTAAAAAAATGTCCCAACATTTCCGGAATTCGGGTTGTATTAATATAATCAATTCTTTGCTTAATAAAATACTGGTTCACAATCTACTAAATGCTTTATGCCATCTGATTGATAATTTATAAGCCGGCATTTTAGTATAATTATAAAAATGTCCACCTTAAGGTCATGGCTCGTGTGTCTTTTTGCTGTGAAATCTTTACTGATTTTTATGAAGTAAACACAAGAATAACTTTATTAGTGTAATGGATGTTTCAAGATAAAACCTTAATGGACTGAAGCAACTTAGGTTTCCTTGATTATCCATTGAATATTTTTTAAAGAAAAATCATGTTAAAATGTGAGTGTTTATTTGCTCAGGCATCATTTATTGCATTACATTAAAAGTTTTGCCCCCTAAAAAAACAGAGCTTTGATTATAAAACTAGGCATTTAAATATCACCTTACTCAGACCTATTATTGGGAGATACAGAGTGATAATAACTGATTTATATAATTGTATGCAAGTTGTCAGTTTTACTCTTATAAAGATCTCAATGATTAACATTACAAGCTATCAGAATTCAGTGTGTGTATATATATATATATATATATATATATATATATATATATATATATATATCGAATACGATAATCAACAAAACACAGACATGCAAACTGTTCCATTTTTAAAAATCTGTTATTTAATATCAGGCTTTACAGTGCTAATAACACAAAAATTAAGTTGTTTTAATAAAAACGAATAATTCTGCATGATAACTCTTAAAAACACAAAAAGAAAAATTAGACGAAGAATTGAGTAGAATATATCATCTGCTGAACATTACATTTCATTATTTTCCATGAATATGAGTTTGAAATGTTGTTGAAACTCACCTTTCCATTCGTGGGTGGCTCTTGAATATATATGTTGCTCATCTTTAACGCGTATTATTTGGGTATATTTCCCTCAAAGCTGGTTGATAACAAAAGTACAAACTATACGAAGATATTACAGGAACATAATAAGCACGTCCAACAAACAGAAAGTATTTTCTTATGTGATGTTTACACGCGAAATCATGTCAAACCGCCAGAGAGTATCATTTCCTCGCTCCTGCAGCGTTTGCTCGGCATTATCGCCCCCTATCGTAACGGAGAATGATAGGGGAAATATTAATTTATCCTGTCAAAGACTATTATCAGAAGATGTAGAATTCAAATGAAGGATAATAAGCGTTGTCCTATAGTCAATGTGTAATTTTAAATATATAAAATCTGAATATACAAGTGTAATTCAGGCATCTCAAGTAGTTGTTGATTGTGGTATCAGGTGTAACATGTTACTTTTCTCCGCGCTGGTGAAGATGGACCAATCACAACCGTTTGTGATTACAGAGTTTCCTTTAATGAGTTTATTAAAAATTCAGGAGCAGGTTTTCATTTATATATCAGGTATAAAGCGCCCTTAAAGGTCTGTCCTCATTACACAATTGTGCTCTTTTAGTTGTTATCGCTCTCTTTGGGGAAATCGGTGAACAGCTCTGTAAGTGGAACCACAGTGTACTCCACGTTTCCAGTCGGAGTCTTTTACCAAACGGATCGGCTTCACGTTTTGAAAAGCGGCGGAGCAAAAACAAACGAGTAATTTTGTTTTGCTCTTTTATAATTTAGATTAATAAACAATCGAGTATATCATGGCTGACCCAGGTATGCGTTTGCAGAGTTTAATGTGTTGTCCATTTGTTTTGCTGAATGTTGTTGATGTGCCACTTCTGGAATGTTCTAGACAGTCTCCTTCACTTCATTAGTCTCTTCACTCGCCAACAACAGAGCTGTCGCTTCACATCAGACTCAGATCCTTCTGTTTCAGATTTCATATTTTACACTTAGTTGTAGGTAACTGTTAACCGATTTGTAAGATATTATGTCAACAATGTTATTAACCATGCAAGCCGCTCGATGTTTTCTAAATGGTGAGGTAAATTCTGAAATCTTTTTAGATTTGGATTAAATATCCAACGCAAATACGTCTTCTTGCAGCTGGTGGTTGGTTTTGTAATACGTGGTCACGAATTCACCTCCTAAAGCGATACTGAATGTGTTTTTTTTTTTTTCTTCTTACAGGTCCAAACAAAGACAACATCAGAGCAGGCTGCAAAAGATGTGGATATCGTGAGTGTGACGATCATGTTTTTTTTTTTGTTTGTTTGTTTGTTTGTTTTTTTGTTTGTTTGTTTTGTTTTTAAATCTGTTATCTGTCTATTTATCTGCGTTTTTTCTTCTGTCGGTCCATATCTGTTTCTTTTTTTTCTATCTGTCTGGTCTGTTTTATCTATCTATCTATCTATCTAAATTTGTTTCTGTCTGATTTCCTGTCTATCAATGTCTGTCTGTCTGTTTCTCTGTCTATATATGTCTTGTTTGTCTGTCTGTCAGTATCCGTATCTTTTTGTCTGACTATCTATCTGTCTTGTCTTTTCTATCTATCCATCTGTTTGTCTATCTGTCTGTTATTTTCTATCTGTATATCTCTTTCTGACTGTGTCTATCAGTTTTTTGTGTCTTTTTTTCTATTTATCTAACTGTCTGTCTGTATCTGTTTCTTCTGTCTATCTGTGTATCTATATATCTGTCTATCTATCTGTCTGTCTGTCTGTATCTGTTTCTTCTATCTATCTGTCTGTCTGTCTGTCTGTCTGTCTGTATCTGTTTCTTCTTCTATCTATCTATCTATCTATCTATCTATCTATCTATCTGTCTGTCTGTCTGTCTGTATCTGTTTCTTCTTCTATCTATCTGTCTGTCTGTCTGTCTGTCTGTCTGTCTGTATCTGTTTCTTCTTCTCTATCTATCTGTCTATCTATCTCTATCTATCTGTCTGTCTGTCTGTCTATCTGTTTCTTCTCTCTGTCTGTCTATCTGGCTGGCTGGCTGGCTGGCTGGCTGTATCTGTTTCTTCTTCTCTATCCATCTGTCTATCTATCTGTCTGTCTGTATCTGTTTCTTCTCTATCTATCTATCTATCTATCTGTCTGTCTGTCTGTATCTGTTTCTTCTCTATCTATCTATCTATCTGTCTGTCTGTCTGTATCTGTTTCTTCTCTATCTATCTATCTATCTATCTATCTGTCTGTCTGTCTGTATCTGTTTCTTCTCTATCTATCTATCTATCTGTCTGTCTGTCTGTATCTGTTACTTCTCCTCTATCTATCTGTCTATCTGTCTGTCTGTAGATTCAAGATTCAAGATTCAAATAGCTTTATTGGCATGGTGAAAGAAATCTTTACATTGCCAAAGCTTTAATAACACTATACAATAAAAATTA